>JAJQKJ010001462.1:0-101168 GCA_029574335.1 Rana kukunoris
CCCCCAGAGGGCCACATACCGATTACCCCCCCCCACCACCTCTGTCCTACCTGCCGTCCTCTCTGCACCTACACACACACCTACACCTTCTGCCATCCTCTCTGCCCACACACAACCTACTTACTGCCATCCTCTCTGCCCACACACACCTACCTATTGCCATCCTCTCTGCCCAGAAAAACACCAACCTACTGCTGTCCTCTCTGCCCAACACCTACCTACTGCTGGTCCTCTCTGCCCACACACACACCTACCTACTGCCATCCTCACTGCCCACACACACCTACCTGCTGCCATCCTCACTGCCCACACACACCTACTGCCATCCTCACTGCCCACACACACCTACCTACTGCCATCCTCTCTGCCCACACACACCTACTTACTGCCATCCTCTCTGCCCACACACACCTACTTACTGCCATCCTCTCTGCCCACACACACCTACTTACTGCCATCCTCTCTGCCCACACACACCTACCTATTGCCATCTCTCTCTGCCCAGAAAAACACCAACCTACTGCTGTCCTCTCTGCCCACACACACCTACCTACTGCCATCCTCTCTGCCCACACACACCTACCTACTGCCATCCTCACTGCCCACACACACCTACCTACTGCCATCCTCACTGCCCACACACACCTACCTACTGCCATCCTCACTGCCCCACACACACCTACCTACTGCCATCATCACTGCCCACACATACCCTACCTACTGCCATCCTCACTACCCACACGCATCCTACCTACTGCCACCCTCTGCCCCACCTACTGCCATCCTCTCTGCCAACACACACCCATCTACTGCCGTCCTCTGCCCACACACATGCCTACCTACTGCCCGTCCTCTGCCCACACACATGCCTACCTACTGCCGTCCTCTCTGCCCACACGCACCTACCTACTGCCGTCCTCTCTGCCAACACACACACCTACCTACTGCCGCCTCTGCCCACACACACCTACCACATCCTCTCTGCCCACACACTGCCCACCTACCTACTGCCATTCTCTCTGACCACACACACCTACCTACTGCCATCCTCTCTGCCCACACACACCTACCTACTGCCATCCTCTCTGCCTACACACACCTACCTACTGCCATCCTCTCTGCCCAGAAAAACACCTACCTACTGCCATCTCTGCACACACACCTACCTACTGCCGTCCTCTGCACACACACCTACCTACTGCCGTCCTCTGCCCACACACACCTACCTACTGCCGTCCTCTGCCCCACACACACCACACCTACCCCTACACGCCTCTATGTCCTCTCTGCCCCACAACTACTACTGCCGTCCTCTCTGCCCACACACACCTACCTACTGCCGTCCTCTCTGCCCACACACACCTACCTACTGCTTGTCCTCTCTGCCCCCACACACCTACCTACTACTGCCGTCCTCTCTGCCCACACACCACACACCTACCTACCACTGTCCTCTTGCCCACACACGCACCTACCTACCGCCGTCCTCTCTGCCCACACACACGCACCTACCTACCGCCGTCCTCTCTGCCACACAACACGCACCTACCTACCGCCGTCCTCTCTGCCCACACACACACGCACCTACCTACCGCTCGTCCTCTCTGCCCACACACACGCACCTACCTACCGCCCGTCCTCTCTGCCCACACACACGCACCTACCTACCGCCGTCCTCTCTGCCCACACACAGCACCTACCTACCGCCGTCCTCTCTGCCCACACACACACGCACCTACCTACCGCCATCCTCTCTGCCCACACACACGCACCTACCTACCGCCGTCCTCTCTGCCCACACACACGCACCTACCTACTGCCGTCCTCTCTGCCCACACACACGCACCTACCTACTGCCGTCCTCTCTGCCCACACACATGCCTACCTACTGCCGTCCTCTGCCCACACACATGCCTACCTACTGCCGTCCTCTCTGCCCACACGCACCTACCTACTGCCGTCCTCTCTGCCAACACACACACCTACCTACTGCCACCATCTGCCCACACACACCTACCACCATCCTCTCTGCCCACACACTGCCCACCTACCTACTGCCATTCTCTCTGCCCACACACACCTACCTACTGCCATCCTCTCTGCCCACACACACCTACCTACTGCCATCCTCTCTGCCTACACACACCTACCTACTGCCATCCTCTCTGCCAAGAAAAACACCTACCTACTGCCATCCTCTGCACACACACCTACCTACTGCCGTCCTCTGCCACACACACCTACCTACTTGCCGTCCTCTGCCCACACACACCTACCTACTGCCGTCTCTGCCCACACACACCTACCTACTGCCGTCCTCTCTGCCCACACACACCTACCTACTGCGGTCCTCTCTGCCCACACACACCTACCTACTGCCGTCCTCTCTGCCCACACACACCTACCTACTGCTGTCCTCTCTGCCCCCACACACACGCACCTACCTACTGCCGTCCTCTCTGCCCACACCACAACACACCTACCTACCACTGACCTCTCTGCCCACACACACACACCAACCTACCGCCGTCCTCTCTGCCCACACACACGCACCTACCTACCGCCGTCCTCTCTGCCCACACACACGCACCTACCTACCGCCGTCCTCTCTGCCCACACACACGCACCTACCTACCGCCGTCCTCTCTGCCCACACACACGCACCTACCTACCGCCGTCCTCTCTGGCCCACACACACGCACCTACCATACCGCCGTCCTCTCTGCCCACACACACGCACCTACCTACCGCCGTCCTCTCTGCCCACACACACACGCACCTACCTACCGCCGTCCTCTCTGCCCACACACACACGCACCTACCTAACCGCCGTCCTCTCTGCCCACACACACGCACCTACCTCCAGCCGTCCTCTCTGCCCACACACACGCACCTACCTACTGCCGTCCTCTCTGCCCACACACACGCACCTACCTACTGCCGTCCTCTCTGCCCACACACACGCACCTACCTACTGCCGTCCTCTCTGCCCACCACACACGCACCTACCTACTGCCGTCCTCTCTGCCCACACCACCACCTACCTACCTACTGCCGTCCTCTCTGCCCACACACACGCACCTACCTGCTGCCGTCCTCTCTGCCCACCACACACGCACCTACCTGCTGCCGTCCTCTCTGCCCACACACACGCACCACCTGCTGCCGTCCTCTCTGCCCACAACACACGCACCTACCTGCTGCCGTCCTCTCTGCCCACACACGCACCTACCTGCTGCCGTCCTCTCTGCCCACACACACGCACCTACCTGCTGCCGTCCTCTCTGCCCACACACACGCACCTACCTGCTGCCGTCCTCTCTGCCCACACACACCTACCTACTGCCATCCTCTCTGCTCACATACAATACATAGATGCATGTATTGCATGAATCTATGTATTGTCGCCGATGCCCACAATTCAGATGGCCGGCCCCTTGGTCAGCGCCATCCATCTGAATAACAGCAGCTGGTTGGCTTTGGAAGTGTCTATCAGGCTCTGATATGCTTTCCGATTTACAGCCTGAGGGCTTCCACATAGTTAACCAGGGAACGCATGGGGTGTGCGTTCCCTAGTTAACACTGACAGGCATCTCGGCCAATCAGGTTCACCGGTAACCTGATTTGCTGGCGTGGACACTTCGAAGGATCAATCCGAGGATAGCTGACTGAGAAAGGTAAGTGCCCAGGCGGGAAAGGGAGGGCCATCTGGCGTCATTTTAGGGGCAAACTTGGTGGAATGGCACGGCACATTGGCGACAATTGATGGCACAGTGGCTGCGTTTGGCAGGGCACAGTGGTGACCAATAATGGGCACAGTAGCGACAAGTAGCATGGCACAGTCACTGCATTTGGAATGGCACAGTGGACAATTGATGGCATAGTGGCTGCATTTGGCATGGCCCAGTGATTACAATTGATGGGCACAGTGGCTGCAATTGATGGGCACAGTGAGGCTGCAATTGGGTTTTTTTTTTTTTTTTTTTTCCGTTTTTGTGTGCCCCCCCCAATTTTGAGCACCAGTTGCCACTGATGGGTTATACACAATGGGGCCAGATTCAGTTAGGAGAGCGGATCTTTATGGTGGAGTAAACGTTTCTCATTTCCGCTGAAACTTTAGGGGCAAGTACTGTTATTTCACAAAGCACTTGCCCCTAAAGTTGCGGGCGGCGTAGCGAAAATCGCCGGCGGAATGCAAATTGGGCGGGTAGGGGGCGGTGTATTATTTAAAACTAGGCGCGATCCCGCGGCGAACGTACTGCGCATGCGTCGACTGTCAGTGCGCATGCTCCAAATTCTGTCAATGACGTCAATCCCCATTCACGTACATTTTTACGCAAACGACTCTAAACTTTTTTAATTCGACGCGATGACGACGGCCATACTTAACATAGGATACTCCACCTAGGGGGCATGTTTTTCTTTACGCTGCGTATCGCTTACGGAAACGTCGGAAAGTCACTGCGTCGGGCCCGCGTACGATCGTGAATTGCCGTTTCTCGCTGATATTAACATATTTCGGCGTTAATCAGCGGGAACGCCCCGAGCGCCCATTTTTAAAATTGCAGTTCCGATACGACGGCGAAAATACAATTACGTCTCTCGTATATGAACTCAATCCCGGCGTATCTTGTTTTCTGCTTACAGAAAACTCTACCTGAATCTGGCCCTATGACTTTTTATTTTCATGTGGAACATGAATTTTTTTATGATAAATGTATTTTTATTTCATTATACAGGATCTTACAAAAGAGTACACCCCTCACATTTTTGTAAATATTTTATTGTATCTTTTCATGTGACAACAAAACATTTTGTATTATAGTTGTATACTATGCAGGATTGTTTATACTGAATAAAGAAATTATTTACAATAATAAAGTTGAATACATTTATTTGTGCTTTTCATTATGATAATAAAGGTAATTTTTATTTTTTTCTATTACCGATTTGATTTTGTCTTTTTTCCCATATTCATAAACACCCTACATTAAGGTGCCTTGTGTTTGACCTTATGAACAGATGATATCATAACAGGATCCACATGTCCCTACTATTTCCACAACCCTAAAGGGAACTTTCACACTGAGGTGCTGGGTGCGTCGGTGGTAAAGAGCCGCTATTTTTAGTAGCGGGGTTTACCATTGTTTTTGCCGCCCTTTTGGCCACTAGCGGGCCACTTTTAAAAGTACCCTTCTAGCAGCCAAAATGGGTTCAAATCAGATGAAAAATGCCGCTGCAGCAGCGCTTTGCAGGCGGTACGTCCGTGCTTGCCCATTGATGTCAATGTGGGGGCTCTTTGGAGCGGTGTATTCACCACTCCTACAGCGTCTCAAAGATGCGGCTGGCAAGACATTTTATTTTTTACTGTCCGGCCAGCGCACCGCTCCAGTGTGAAAGCCCCATGTGCGGCGGTGGCAGAGAGGGTGGGGTTTAACCACTTCAGCCTCAGAGGTTTTACCCCCTTCATGGCCAAGCCATTGTTTGGTTCAAGAACCTTTTTGCTTTAACTCTTGACCTCCGGAAGGTGACCAGGGCATTGCGCCGTCATGATAATGCTGTACCCAGATAACATTTATATCATTTTTTTGGGGGTGATATTTAACCCCCACTGAGTTTCTATTTTTTTGCTATACCATTTTAAAAAAGGCAGAACATTTTGGATAAAATAACACATTTTTCTTAGTTTTCATTAAAACATTTTGCAATTCGAATAATTTTTCGGCATAAATTTAGGCCAAAATGTATACTGTTACATTTCTTTGGTAAAAAAAAATAACCCAAATCTGTGTGTAATAGTCTGTGTGAAAGAGTCTACAAACTATGCTCTCTATATTTAACATTGATGGATCCTTTTTGGAAAGCATACAGTCCAAGGGTATTTAGTAAGAGGCCATGGGGAGTTTTTCTGAAGTTACTGTTTTTATTCACAATTTTTGGGATATTAAGAAATTAAATTTTGTTTCTTTTCACAATATTTTTTTTCTTTATATACTGTCACCAGTACAGTCCCAGCATATGACTAGTGTGATGGTGGTCAGGAAAACAAACTGGTGACGCGTGTGTGTGGGTGTAACACTGTACTGTTCTGATTGGGTGAT
The DNA here is from genome assembly GCA_029574335.1 of Rana kukunoris. NCBI lineage: Eukaryota > Metazoa > Chordata > Amphibia > Anura > Ranidae > Rana > Rana kukunoris. The sequence goes on from JAJQKJ010001462.1 coordinate 6,102, forward strand.
TCAGTTTTTTTTCTTTCTTCTATTGCTTATAACAGTGATGATCACTGCATAAGCAACAGTTAACTGTCATAATGGGTATCTATTCATGACCGCTTGCTTAGTGGTTTGCTAATCACATGGTACAGAATGCTGTGATTGGCCCAGGTACATGTGATGGCTGTGGTGCCAATCACAGCACTAAGCTAACTGTTATTAATACAATGCCCACCATAGATATTTTGCAGCAGGGTGGCTCTGTTGCACCAAACAATGTATCTGTACGTAATTTCGCGCAAGAGAAAGCTGGGCCATGTACTGATTGGTCAGAGGGGAAGCCAATCTGCAGGCCATGCGCTGATTGGCCGGTGAAGGAGCCAATCACCGGGTCCAACGGATGCAATGTCCGCTGGGACCTGACGATCGTTCCTCAGAGAGCCAAAATGGCGATCTACCTATGTAAAAAAATGCAGATCGCCATTCTGACTAGAAAGAACATGGTGATCTTTTAATCCTAAGCAGGAACACAGATCAGTTCATGCAGTCAGTCCCCCTCCCCCACCCCCCACACACACAGACACGCACACACTCTTAGAAAGCATCCCTCAGGGGCACACCTAACCCTTTGATAGCCTCTGATGTTAACCCTGCCAGTGTCATTCGTACTGTAAGTGCATATATTTAGCACTGATCACTGTAATAATGTCAGTGGTTCCAGAAAAAGCCATACAAGTGGTTATGGCAGGGATGGCTGAGCATGGATGGCTGGATCTGTGAGTGCAATTGTCACAGATCCCGCCCACAGTGCTGCTGCCATGCGCTCTCTCCCCCTCTCCTCTCACACTGTACTGATCGGAACAGAGAAACTGGCGTCATGACATGATGCCGGTGTGTCTACAAGTGATTGCGCCGTCATTTGACGGAGTGATCATGTGGTAAACAGCCGATGTCAGCGGCGATTTACTGTGATCCGTGATGTGCCGGGTCCTCTGGGTGCAGCGGGCATGGAGACTACCGTGTGCGCGGCACAGGGTGCGCATGATTCTGGGGGGGGGGACGTTATATAATTGCCATAGCAAGATGACGGCGGCAGAAACCCTCCCTCCCTCTGGGTGGACATCATGTGATGTCCTTTCCCTTCCGGCCATCTAGGGGGTGTGCGTGACCCGACAGATCGCCGCCATTACTAGTAAAAAAAATGCCATAAATCTTTCCCCTATTTTGTCTACGCTATAACTTTCGCGCAAACCAGTCAATATACGCTTATTGCAATTTTTTTGGTAAAAAAAAACAATTTTGAATATGTATCGGTCTAAACTTTAAATTGTGATATTTATTAAATCAAAAAGTGGAAAATATTATGTTTTTTTTTTTTTCAAAAGTGTCTTTTATTGTTTATAGCGCAAAAAAGAAAAAAAAAAAAAAAAAACAGAGATGTTCAAATATCACCAAAAGAAAGTTCTATTTGTGGGGGAAAAAAGCATAAAGATTTCATTTGGGTACAGTGTTGCATTACCGTGCAATTGTGATGCAAAGTGCGACAGCGCTGAAAACTAAAAATTGTTCTGGGCAGGAAGGGGGTGGAAATGCGCGGTATGGAAGGGGTTAATGGCCCCTCAGTGTCATTCAACCTCCAAGCAAACGGAGAGAAACCCATGTAAGTACAGAATAGTCTGAGCTCTCCGCTCATCCAATGTAACAGAACTCGTCCAATCACCAGTACTGTCACAAAAGAAGGCGGAGCGAGTCACATGCTCCTCCCTACCTCAGAGAAACGGGTATTACCAGTGGCTAAACAGAGCAGCAGGAGAGGGTAGGAAAGGAGTATATGTGCTGCTGGCAGGAGGGCTACATTCATGCAACTGTTACTTTTCCCTGCAGGAACAGCTTTGCTTTAACCACTTCAATACCGGGCATTTTCACCCCCTTCCTGCCCAGACCAAGTTTTCTGCGCTGTCACACTTTGGATGACAATTAGGCGATCATGCAACACTGTACCCAAATAGAGCTTTCTTTTGGTGGTATTTGATCACCTCGGCGGGTATTATTTTTTGCGCTATAAACAAAAGAAGAGCGACAATTTTTTTTTTTTGAAAAGCCTGTGGCGTGCAAAACACAACCCAAAAACTTCACCCGGTGCAGGAAAAAATGTGCACACACATAAAGAGTGAAACACAAAAAACTGCGATGGGTGCCATCGTCAATTGGTCCTCCGCAAAGGACCCAGCTCTGATCCCCCGGGGCGTTAGGCTCCAGACAGGGAAAAGAGTTATTGGGGTCAAAGCAGCCGAAACCACTAGGACCCCCTATGGCCCATGCAGCCGAAGCCACATGGCCAAACATCCTCGGAGGGACTGCCGAGACAGAACCCTCCTCGGTGAGGCTCCCCCGAAGGGAGACCCCATGAGAGCAGGTGAACTAAACCAGAAGGCCATGTCCACCTACTCCCAAGACATTCAGAGCCAGCCCGAGGACCAGCACCCTACTCGCCACACATACCGTGCTCCAACCAAAAAAAGTGACAAACAAGACGAACAGGGGGTAACATAAAAAAGAAAGTGGGGGAAAAGGAAGGTGGGAATGGTGAGTGGAAAGTGGCCATTGTGCAATACAATGGCCGGCCCTCCGGCCAGGAACAAAAATTCCTCTGGTCCTAGCCAAAAGGCTTGGCCCTAGAGGCAGGTGCTAAAAAGGTGTATGTGGAGATCCGTGACCTAAGGTGCCACACGTTGAGTGCCCCTCAACACTCAGTGCAATGTATGGCACCCCTGGACTGCCACTCCAGGGGCACTATCTCCACAGGCTTTTCAACGGACCCTGACCCCCGGTCCAGACCAGCAGCACCCTTCCCAGCCAGGAAGGTGGGAGAAGAGGTTGGGGAGAGCCAGCCGCAGCCGACTACTACCCACAACCCCCAGCTCTCCCACCTAATTACATTCGGAAGTACTACCCGCCACTCTCCCCGAAAGGATTAGCAAAGGTTCCCCTCGCCGAACAACTGACTGGGCAGACACCACCGATCCAGGCCAAAGGCCAGGGGCCCAGCCCTTCAGCTTCGACCTCATGCCTCTCTGCCCCGATCAGAAGGCTTTCGCCTCTACGCCAACAGGCTTAGCGTCCACCGACTGCCATCCCTTTCCCCCTCGCCGAGTACTGGGGACAGTCAGTTTAGCACCACCTATTGGCAACTGATAAGAACAGATACTACACTTGATCTTAGCCAAAAGGAAAGAAGAGCGACAATCTTGGAAAAAAAACACAATATTCTTTACTTTTTGATTTAACCACTTCAGTACCGCACGCCGTCATATGACGTCCACAAAGGGGATCTCCCGGAGAGATGATCGCAGTCCGCCGGATGTGAAGCATAGAGATGTCTAGTGACCAGATGGTCCCCAGTCATTTCTATGACCGTCGGAGGCCCGGGCGCGATGTGATGACGTCATGCCCGGGTCTCCGTAAGTGAACAAACTGCAATTGCGGCTGGTAAGAATGAGATCTGTGATTTTTTTTCCCACCATCTCATTCTTTCCAGCCTGCAGGAGAGATGTGAGGGGAGGGGGAGGTCTTATTGACCCCGCCTCTCTCCTTAAAGAGGACCTGTCACACACTATTTCTATTACAAGGGATGTTTACAAGTGTAAAAAATAAATAAATAATATTAAAAAATAAAATAAAACGCCCCTGTCCCCGGTAGCTTGCGCTCATAAGCGAACGCACACGCAAGTCCCGCCCACGTATGTAAACATCGTTCAAACCACACATGTGAGGTGTCGCCGCGTGCGTTAGAGCGTGTGCAACAATTCTAGCACTAGACCTTCTCTGTAACTCTAATCTGGAAACCTGTAAAAAAAATTAAAGCGTCGCCTATGGAGATTTTTAAGTAACAAAGTTTGGCGCCATTCCATGAGTGTGCGCAATTTTACACCATGGCATGTTAGGTATCTATTTACTTGGCGTAACATCATCTTTCATATTTTACAAAAAAATTGGGCTAACTTTACTGTTTTGTTATTTTTTAATTCAGGAAACCGTTATTTCTTCCAAAAAAAAGCGTTTGAAAAATTATTGCGCAAATACCGTGCAAGATAAAAAGTTGCAATGACCGCCATTTTATTCCCTAGGGTGTCTGCTAAAAAAACATATATAATGTTTGGGGGTTCTGAGTAAATTTCTAGCAAAAGAATGATGATTTGTACAGGTAGGAGAAAAGTGCCAGAATAGGCGCGGTATGGAGGTGGGGTTTAAAGCCCGGTATTGAAGGGGTTAATAAAGATCACAATTTTAGAGAAAAAATAAATAAATCGCAATAAGCGTATTTGATTGGTTTGCGTAAAAGTTATAGCATCTACAAAATAGATAAAACTGTGGCATTTTAGTAATGGCGGAAATCTGCGATTTTTATTGTGACCGTGACATTGCGGCGGACATATCGGACACTTTTTACACATTTTTTTGGGACCATTCACATTTATACAGCGATTAGTGCTATAAAACTGCGCTGAGATCTGTGTAAATGTGACTCTGTTTTATAGCACTAATCGCTGTATAAATGTGAATGGTCCCAAAAAAATGTGTCAAAAGTGTCTGATATGTCCGTCGCAATGTCACGGCGACAAAAAAAAAAAAAATCGCAGATCGCCGCCATTACTAGTAAAAAAAAAAAAAAATGCCATAATTCTATTTTGTAGATGCTATAACTTTTACGCAAGCCGATCAAAAACGCTTATTGCGATTTTTTTTCCCCCAAAAAAATATGTAGAATACGTATCGGCCGAAACTGAGGGAAAAAATAGTTTAAAATAAATTGTGATTTTTATTAAATGAAAAAGTAAAGAATATTGTGTTTTTTGCCCAAATTTATTTTTTCCCTGCCTAACGTGTCGCCTAAGTGTTTGTGTGTGCACCTACCTTGGCCTCCGCAGGGTGAGGCGACTCATCGTTCTCCGTCACCTCGGGAGGTATGTACCTAAGTGACAATTTAGAGAGACCAGTGTATGCTGCTCCTGTGCATGTATGCTGGCTCCGGGCATTGAATTAACCTATCAACATGTCTTTGATAATTGTGGGGGGAAACCGGAGTACCCGGAGGAAACCCACGCGGACACACAGAGAACATGCAAACTCTAGACAGCTGCTGGAGGATTCGAACTCGCGACCTCCTGGCTGCAAGGCATAGGCGCTACCGCTGTACCATTGTGGCGCCCCAATAACTGGTGGAGAAAAACAGCCTTCTATAGCTGAAGAGTGGTGACGTCAGCATCAGCTGACCTGGGATACAAACAAGCCCCCCCAGGGTCTGTCCTCCGCACTGCCTGATCCCAGACACGGACTACACATCCCCCATAGCCCCTCCCGGGGTCTGTCCTCCGCACTGCCTGATCCCAGACACGGACTACACATTCTCCATAGCAACTGCAACCAATGCAACCTTTTATGTCACGCCCACACAACACGTGACAGCATTTTACGGTGTGTCCCGCTATCATCGCCGCCATGTCAGACCTCGGGGACTGGTTCCGCAGCATCCCGCTCATCACCCGGTACTGGTTCTCCGCCCCTCTGCTGGGGAAGCTCGGCCTCATCAACCCCGGGGGTCTACCTGATCCTGTGGCCGGAGTACTTCCTGTACAAGTTCCAGGTACGATGTCTGATCACCAGGGACCCCCCCACGACACGGGGGGGCTGTGCTCTTCATAACCTTCCCCAGAGGGCCCACATACCGATTACCCCACCCCCCCTCTGTCCTACCTACCTTCTGTACACCCACACCTACCTACTGCCATCTCCTCTGTCCCCCCTACTGCCCCCCCACACCTCCTACCTTCTTCCATCTGTTCCGCCCGCCCCCCCACCTCCTACCTACCTTCTTCCATCTGCCCACCACACCCTCCCCCCCCCCATATTTCCTACCTTCTTCTGTCCCCCCACCACACCTCCTACCTTGTTCCGTCCGCCCCTCCCCCACACCATATTTCCTACCTTGTTCCGTCCCTCGTCTGCCCCCCCAACACCACACACCTTCTTCCGGCCATCCCTTGTCCAACCCCACCACACCTCCCTCCTCCGTCCCCATCCCCACCCCACACCTCCTACCTTCTTCTGTCCCCGTCCACCCCCTCCCCCACAACCCCTCTACTTCTGTCCCGTCTGTCCCCCACCACACCTCCTACCTTTGTCCGTCCGCCCCCCCCCCACCATATTTCCTACCTTCTTCCGCCCCCCCCCCCCCCAACACCACACCTCCTACCTTTGTCCGTCCCTCATTTGCCCCCCCTCCACCACCACACACCTTCTTCCGGGCATCCCCTGTCCAACCACACCTCCTACCTTCTTCTGTTCCGTCCGCCGCCCCCCCCCACACCCTCCTACCCGTCCCCCCCACACCTCCTACCTTCTTCCGCCTCCCACACCTACCTTCTTCCGTCCCCATCTGCCCCTCCCCACCTCCTACCTTCTTCCATCCGCCCACCACACCTACCTTCTTCCGCCCCCCCCCCCACGCCTCCTACCTTCTTCTTCCATCTGCCCACCACACCTACCTTCTTCTGTCCCGTCCGCCCCACACCACACCTCCTACCTTGTTCCGTCCGCCCCTCCCCCACACCTCCTACCTTCTTCCGTCCGCCCCTCCCCCACACCTCCTACCTTGTTCCATCCGCTCCTCCCCCACACCATATTTCCTACCTTGTTCCGTCCGCCCCTCCCCCACACCATATTTCCTACCTTGTCCCTCCGCCCCTCCCCTACACCAAATTTCTTAACTTGTTCCGTCCGCCCCTCCCCCACACCATATTTTCTTACCTTGTTCCGTCTGCCCCTCCCCACACCATAATCCTACCTTTGTCCGTCCCTCGTCTGCCCCCCACACCACACACCTTCTTCCGGCCAACCCCCCCACACCTCCTACCTTCTTCCGCCCCCCCCACACACCTCCTACCTTCTTCCTCCCTCCCCCCCCCCACACCTCCTACCTTCTTCCCCCCCCCCCCACACCTCCTACCTTCTTCCGTCCCCCCCCCCACACCTCCTACCTTTTCTTCGTCCCCCCCCCCACACCTCCTACCTTCTTCCGTAACCCCCCCCACACCTCCTACCTTCTTCCGTCCCCATCTGCCCCCCCACAACCACAAACCTCCTACCTTTTTCCGTCCCCCCCACACCTCCTACCTTCTTCCGTCCCCCTCCACACCTCCTACCTTCTTCCATCCCCCCCACACCTCCTACCTTTTCTTCCGTCCCCCCCACACCACTCCTACCTTCTTCCGTCCCCCCCCACACCACTCCTACCTTCTTTCCGTCCCCATCTGCCCCCCCCCCCCCACCTCCTACCTTCTTCCGCCCCCCCCCTACCTTCTTCCGTCCCCCCCCCCCCCCCACACCTCCTACCTTCTTCCTTTCCTGTCCCCCCCCCCACACCTCCTACCTTCTTCCCCCCCCCCACACCTCCTACCTTCTTCCGTCCCCCCCCCCCCCCCACACCTCCTACCTTCCTTTGGCATGGCACAGTGGCGACAGTTGATGGGCACAGTGAGGCTGCAATTGATGATTTTTTTTTTTCCACGTTTGTTTGCGCTCCCTCCCCCCAAAAAGTTTAAGCACCAGTCACCACTGATGGGTATACACATTGAGCTTTTATTTTCATGTGGACCATGATTTTTTTTTTATGATAAATGCATTTTTATTTCATTATACAGGATTTTACAAAAGTGAGTACACCCCTCACATTTTTGTAAATATTTTATTTCATCTTTTCATGTGACAACAAAACATTTTGTATTATAGTTGTATACTATGCAGGATTGTTTATACTGAATAAAGAAATTATTTACAATAATAAAGTTGAATACATTTATTTGTGCTTTTCATTATGAGAATAAAGGTAATTTTATTTTTTTCTATTACCTATTTGATTTGTCTTTTTTCCCATATTCATAAACACCCTACATTAAGGTGCCTTGTGTTTGACCTTATGAACAGATGATATCATAACAGGATCCACATGTCCCTACTATTTCCACAACCCTAAGGGAACTTTCACACTGAGGTGCTGGGTGCGTCGGCGGTAAAGCGCCGCTATTTTTAGTAGCGTTTTAACCATGTTTTTTGCCGCCATTTTGCCACTAGCGGCACTTTTAAAACTACCCTTCTAGCAGCCAAAAGGGTTCAAATCAGATGAAAAATGCCGCTGCAGCAGCGCTTTGCAGGCGGTACGTCCGTGCTTGCCCATTGATGTCAATGGGCAGGGGCTCTTTGGAGCGGTGTATTCACCACTCCTACAGCGTCTCAAAGATGCGGCTGGCAAGACATTTTATTTTTTACTGTCCGGCCAGCGCACCGCTCCAGTGTGAAAGCCCCATGTGCGGCGGTGGCAGAGAGGGTGGGGTTTAACCACTTCAGCCTCAGAGGTTTTATCCCCTTCATGGCCAAGCCATTGTTTGGTTCAAGAACCTTTTTGCCTTTAACTACTTGACCTCCGGAAGGTGACCAGGGCTTTGCGCCGTCATGAAATGCTGTACCCAGATAACATTTTTATCATTTTTTTGGGGTGATATTTAACCCCCACTGAGTTTTTATTTGTTGCTATATCATTTTAAAAAAGGCAGAACATTTTGGATAAAATAACACATTTTTCTTAGTTTTCATTAAACATTTTGCAAACAAATTATTTTTCGTCATAAATTTAGGCCAAAATTTATACTGCTACATTTCTTTGGTAAAAAAATAAATAACCCAAATCCGTGTGTAATAGTCTGTGTGAAAGAGTCTACAAACTATGCTCTCTATATATAACATTGATGGATACTTTTTGGAAAGCATACAGTCCAAGGTATTTAGTAAGAGGCATGGGGAGTTTTTCTGAAGTTACTGTTTTTATTCACAATTTTTGGGATATTAAGAAATGAAATAAACTTTGTTTCTTTTCACAATTTTTTTCTTTATATACTGTCACCAGTACAGTCCCAGCATATGACTAGTGTGATGGTCAGGGCAGGACTTAGGGTGGTGGGGGCCCCTGGGCTTGAGTGTTGAAGGGGCCCCCTGGATGCGCATTAAAGTTGTTGAGCGGGGGGGGGGGATTGAAGTTGTTGAGTGGGGGGGGGGGGTGACCCTTATCTGTGCACGGAATGTGTCAGCTCTCCAGATCTCTTCCCTTCAGCAGGGCATCCCCACACCGCTCCAGTTCCTCCTGGGGGGAGGTTTTGCAGTTGTTGAGCGGGGGGGGGGGGGGAAGTGCCTCTCACCCGTGCCGACAGCCAGGGCCACAGACTCATTAGTCCGGCTGTCGGCTTTCTTCCCTTCAGCAGCCACAGTCCTCCACACACCGCTCCGGTTCCTCCTGCTTCCATGCTGCCTCCTATTGCAGTGTGGGAAAATTAACCCTTTCGCGGGACTGCAGGAAGAAGCGGAAAGTCCCGCAGCATCCGTGCATTTTGGGAGGTATGCGCAGGGCCGCCATCAGGAATTTTGGGGTCCCTTACACAGAGAACTGGGGGGGGGGGTGCTGCCACCTGAAATTGAGAAGCAGGTGGGACCTTTACAAAAAAAAAGAAGAAATAAAGAAAAAAAAATATTATATATATATATACAGTATATATGTAACTGTCCAGGGCCCTAAGGATCTCTATGCCCTTTAATAAAAAGAAAAAATAAACCTCTGGGTTTAAAAAAACATTTATTAAAAACAAAAAGGGGGGTTGCCATCCGGGGGCCCTGGAGACCTCTGGGCCCTTTAATAATAATAAAAATATATAAAAAAAACATTTTTTTTATATAAAATAAAAAAGTGGGGGTTGCTGTCTGGGGCCTCTGGGGACCTCCAGACCCCTAAAAAAAAAAAAAAAAATATTTATAAAAAATAAATAAAAAAGCGGGGCCCTAGGGACCTCTGGGCCTTTTAATAAAAATTTAATAAATATAAACAAAAATAAAAAAATAAACATTGGGGCCCTGGGGACCTCTGAGCCCTTTAATAAAAAAAAAAATATATATATATATATATATATATATATATATATATATATAAATAAAAAAATTGTACATTTTTTTATAAAAAAAAGGGCGGGGTGGTTGACATCCGGGTGCCCTTTAATAATAATAATAAATATATTTAAACATATTTTTTTTATAAAAAATAAATAAAAATAGTAGGGGTTGCTGTCCGGGCCCCTGGGGACCTCTGGACCCCTAAAAAAAAAGAAAAAAAAATGTTTTATTTTTATTTTAGAGGGGGCCCCCTATTGGGCGGGGCCCATGGGCCCAGTCAAGCCCAATGGTAAGTCCGGCCCTGCAGACCTGATAGCCGCCGGTGTCCCGCGATCGGTCACAGGAGCTGAAGAACGGGGAGAGGTGTAAACAAATCTTCTCTGTTCTTCATTGTGACAATGTCAGTGATCGTCTGTTCCCTGATACAGGGAAAGACGATCACTGACGTCACACGTCCAGCCCCCCTACAGTTAGAAACACATATGAGGTCACACTTAAGCCCTACACCGCCCCCTAGTGATTACCTCCTAAACTGCAATTGTCATTTTTACAGTAATCAGTGCATTTTTATAGCACTTTTCGCTGTGAAAATGACAATGGTCCCAAAAATGTGTCAAAATTGTCCGATGTGTCCGCCATAATGTCGCAGTTACGAGAAAAATCGCTGATCGCCACCATTAGTAGTAGTAAAAAAAAAAAAGTTCCTAGTAAAGGCGGCGATCTGCGATTTTTATTGTGACCGTGACATTGCGGCGGACATATCGGACACTTTTTACACATTTTTTTGGGACCATTCACATTTATACAGCGATTAGTGCTATAAAACTGCGCTGAGTTCTGTGTAAATGTGACTCCGTTTTATAGCACTAATCGCTGTATAAATGTGAATGGTCCCAAAAAAATGTGTCAAAAGTGTCCGATATGTCCGCCGCAATGTCACGGTGATAAAAAAAAAAAAAACGCAGATCGCCGCCATTCCAAAAAAATGCCATAATTCTATTTTGTAGATGCTATAACTTTTACGCAAGCCGATCAAAAACGCTTATTGCGATTTTTTTTTTACCCCCAAAAAATATGTAGAATACGTATCGGCCGAAACTGAGGGAAAAAATAGTTTAAAAATAAATTGTGATTTTTATTAAATGAAAAAGTAAAGAATATTGTGTTTTTTCCAAAATGTCTTTTTTCCCTGCCTAACGTGTCGCCTAAGGCCGCGTACACACGACCCAGAACCTCGACGGGCAGAACACATTTCCGCCCACGTGAGGTTCCTCGTCCCGCCGTCGAATTCCGACCCCCCGTCGGGAATGGCCCAGCCATTCTTCCAGGCGGGCTCGGAAAAATAGAGAGCGCTCTCTTTTTCGGCTCGAGGCTTCCCGACGGGAAGCTGCTGAGACCGTAACACACGGCCGAGGTCTCGCTGGATGTGCATTCCAGCGAGGTTCTCCGTTTTCACGAGAACCACCTCGGGTGTGTAGGGGCCTATGTTTGTGTGTGCACCTACCTTGGCCTTCCGCAGGGTGACACTCATTTTCTCCGTCACCTCGAGAGACCAGGGGACAATTTAGAGAGACCAGTATGCTGCTCCTGTGCATGTATGCTGGCTCCGGGCATTGAATTAACCTATCAACATGTCTTTGATAATTGTGGGGGGAAACCGGAGTACCCGAGGAAACCCACGCGGACACACAGAGAACATGCAAACTCTAGACAGCTGCTGGAGGATTCGAACTCGCGACCTCCTGGCTGCAAGGCATAATAAGCGCTACCGCTGTACCATTGTGGCGCCCCAATAACTGGTGGAGAAAAACAGCCTTCTATAGCTGAGGAGTGGTGACATCAGCATCAGCTGACCTGGATACAAACAAGCCCCCCCAGGGTCTGTCCTCCGCACTGCCTGATCCCAGACACGGACTACACATCCTCCATAGCAACTGACGGCTCATTCAATGCAACCTTTTATGACACGCCCACACACCACGTGACAGCATTTTACGGTGTGTCCCGCTATCATCGCCGCCATGTCAGACCTCGGGGACTGGTTCCGCAGCATCCCGCTCATCACCCGGTACTGGTTCTCCGCCCCTCTGCTGGGGAAGCTCGGCCTCATCAACCCCGGGGGTCTACCTGATCCTGTGGCCGGAGTACTTCCTGTACAAGTTCCAGGTACGATGTCTGATCACCGGGGACCCCGACACGGGGGGGGGGGGGGGGCTGTGCTCTTCATAACCTTCCCCCAGAGGGGCCCACATACCGATTACCCCCCCCCCACCTCTGTCCTGTCCTACCTACCGCTTCTGTACCCACACACCTACCTGCTGCCATCCTCTCTGCCCACACACACCTACTTACTGCCATCCTCTCTGCCCACACACACCTACCTATTGCCATCCTCTCTGCCCAGAAAAACACCAACCTACTGCTGTCCTCTCTGCCCACACACACCTACCTACTGCTGTCCTCTCTGCCCACACACACACCTACCTACTGCCATCCTCACTGCCCACACACACCTACCTGCTGCCATCCTCACTGCCCACACACACCTACTGCCATCCTCACTGCCCACACACACCTACCTACTGCCATCCTCTCTGCCCACACACACCTACTTACTGCCATCCTCTCTGCCCACACACACCTACTTACTGCCATCCTCTCTGCCCACACACACCTACTTACTGATCCTCTCTGCCCAAAACACCATTGCCACCTCTCTGCCCAGAAAAACACCAACCTACTGCTGTCCTCTCTGCCCACACACACCTACCTACTGCTGTCCTCTCTGCCCACACAACACCTACCTACTGCCACCTACTGCCCACACACACCTACCTACTGCCATCCTCACTGCCCACAACACACCTACCTACTGCCATCCTCACTGCCCACACACACCTACCTACTGCCATCATCACTGCCCACGACATCCTCACTGCCCCTCACTGCCCTACACTACCCACACTACCCACACTGCCATCCTCTGCCACTGCCCACACTGCCACCTCTCTGCCACACACACCCATCTACCTCCTCTGCCCACACACATGCCTACCTACTGCCCGTCCTCTGCCCACACACATGCCTACCTACTGCCGTCCTCTCTGCCCACACGCACCTACCTACTGCCCGTCCTCTCTGCCAACACACACACCTCCTACTCCGCCCTCTGCCCACACACACACCTACCACCATCCTCTCTGCCCACACACTGCCCACCTACCTACTGCCATTCTCTCTGCCCACACACACCTACCTACTGCCATCCTCTCTGCCCACTGCCCCTATCCTCTCTGCCCACACACACCTACCTATTGCCATCCTCTCTGCCCAGAAAAACACCAACCTACTACTGCTGTCCTCTCTGCCCACACACAACCTACCTACTGCCATCCTCTGCCCACACACACCTACCTACTGCCGTCCTCACCCCCAAACACACCTACCTACTACTGCCATCCTCACTGCCCACACACACCTACCTACTGCCATCCTCACTGCCCACACACACCTACCTACTGCCATCCTCACTGCCCACACATACCTACCTACTGCCATCCTCACTACCCACACGCACCTACCTACTGCCACCCTCTGCCCACCTACTGCCCATCCCTCTCTGCCAACACACACCCTCTACTGCCGTCCTCTGCCCACACACATGCCTACCTACTACCGCCGTCCTCTCTGCCCACACACATGCCTACCTACTGCCGTCCTCTCTGCCCACACACACCGCACCTACCTACCGCCGTCCTCACTGCCCACACACACGCACCTCCTCCGCCCGTCTCTCTGCCAACACACACACCTACCTACTGCCGCCTCCTCTGCCCACACACACGCACCTACCACCTCCGTTCCCTCTCTGCCCACACTCCCCCACCCCAACGCACCTCTCCGCCGACCTCCTCTGCCCACACACACACCTACCTACCGCCCCCTCTGCCCACACACACCGCACCTACCTACTGCCGTCCTCTCTGCCACACACACGCACCTACCTACCGCCGTCTCTGCCCACACACACACCTACCTACTGCCATCCTCTCTGCCCACACACACCTACCTACTGCCATCCTCTCTGCCTACAACACACCTACCTACTGCCATCCTCTCTGCCCAGAAAACACACCTACCTACTGCCATCCTCTGCACACACACCTACATACGCCGTCTCTGCACACACACCTACCTACTGCCGTCCTCTCTGCCCACACACACACCTACCTACTGCCGTCCTCTGCCCACACACACCTACCTACTGCCGTCCTCTCTGCCCACACACACCTACCTACTGCCGTCCTCTCTGCCCACTACCTACTGCCGTCCTCTCTGCCCACACACACCTACCTACTGCCGTCCTCTCTGCCCCACACACACACACCTACCTACTGCCGTGCCGTCCTACTCCTCTCTGCCCACACACACGCACCTACCTACCGCTGTCCTCTCTGCCCACACACACGCGCACCTACCTACCGCCGTCCTCTCTGCCCACACCACACACGCACCTACCTACCGCCGTCCTCTCTGCCCACACACACGCACCTACCACCGCCGTCCTCTCTGCCCACCACAACGCACCTCCTCTCTGCCCCACCACACACGCACCTACCTACCGCCGTCCTCTCTGCCCACACACACGCACCCTCCTCTCTGCCCACACACACAGCCGACCTACCTACTGCTCCTCTCTGCCCACACACACGCACCTACCTACTGCCGTCCTCTCCCGCCCACCCAGACCTCACACCAACCCCCCCACCCCCACCCCTCCCCCCCCCACACACGCCCACACACCGTCCTCTCTGCCCACACACACGCACCTACCTGCTGCCGTCCTCTCTCCCACACACACGCACCTACCACTGCCGTCCTCTCTGCCCACACACACGCACGCTACCGCTGCCGTCCTCTCTGCCCACACACACGCGACCTCTGCTCTGCCCACACACACGCACCTACCTGCTGCCGTCCTCTCTGCCCACACGCACCTACCTGCTGCCGTCCTCTCTGCCCACACACACGCACCTACCTGCTGCCGTCCTCTCTGCCCACACGCACCTACCTGCTGCCGTCCTCTCTGCCCACACACACAGCCGCCCTACCTGCTGCCGTCCTCTCTGCCTACCTGCTGCCGTTCCTCTCTGCCCACACGCACCTACCTGCTGCCGTCCTCTCTGCCCACACACACGCACCTACCTGCTGCCGTCCTCTCTGCCCACACACACGCACCTACCTGCTGCCGTCCTCCTCTGCCCACACACACGCACCTACCTGCTGCCGTCCTCTCTGCCCACACACACGCACCTGCTGCCGTCCTCTGCTGCCCACCTGCTGCCGTCCTCTCTGCCCACACACACGCACCTCTGCCGTCCTCTGCCCACCTGCTGCCGTCCTCTCTGCCCACACACACGCACCTACCTGCTGCCGTCCTCTCTGCCCACACACACGCACCTACCTGCTGCCGTCCTCTCTGCCCACACACACGCACCTACCTGCCGTCCTCTCTGCCCACACACACGCACCTACCTGCTGCGTCCTCTCTGCCCACACACACGCACCTACCTGCTGCCGTCCTCTCTGCTCACACACACGCACCTACCTGCTGCCGTCCTCTCTGCCCACACACACGCACCTACCTGCTGCCGTCCTCTCTGCCCACACACACGCACCTACCTGCTGCCGTCCTCTCTGCCCACACACACGCACCTACCTGCTGCCGTCCTCTCTGCCCACACACACGCACCTACCTGCTGCCGTCCTCTCTGCCCACACACACGCACCTACCTGCTGCCGTCCTCTCTGCCCACACACACACACACAGCCTACTGCCGTCCTCTCTGCCCACACACACACACACCTACTGCCGTCCTCTCTGCCCACACATCTACCTACTGCCGTTCTCTCTGCTCACACACCTACCTACTGCCATCCTCTCTGCACACACACACCTACCTACTGCCATCCTCTCTGCCCACACACACCTACCTACTGCCATCCTCTCTGCTCACATACAATACATAGATGCATGTATTGCATGAATCTATGTATTGTCGCCGATGCCCACAATTCAGATGGCCGGCCCCTTGGTCAGCGCCATCCATCTGAATAACAGCAGCTGGTTGGCTTTGGAAGTGTCTATCAGGCTCTGATATGCTTTCCGATTTACAGCCTGAGGGCTTCCACATAGTTAACCAGGGAACGCATGGGGTGTGCGTTCCCTAGTTAACACTGACAGGCATCTCGGCCAATCAGGTTCACCGGTAACCTGATTTGCTGGCGTGACCACTTCGAAGGATCAATCCGAGGATAGCTGACTGAGAAAGGTAAGTGCCAGGCGGGAAAGGGAGGGCCATCTGGCGTCATTTTAAGGGCAAGCTGGTGGCAATGGCACGGCACATTGGCGACAATTGATGGCACAGTGGCTGCGTTTGGCAGGGCACAGTGGTGACCAATAATGGGCACAGTAGCGACAGTAGCATGGCACAGTCACTGCATTTGGAATGGCACAGTGACAATTGATGGCATAGTGGCTGCATTTGGCATGGCCCAGTGATTACAATTGATGGGCACAGTGGCTGCAATTGATGGGCACAGTGAGGCTGCAATTGGGTGTTTTTTTTTTTTTTTTTTCCGTTTTGTGTGCCCCCCAAATTTTGAGCACCAGTTGCCACTGATGGGTATACACAATGGGCCAGATTCAGTTAGGAGAGCGGATCTTTATGGTGGAGTAACGTTTCTCATTTCCGCTGAAACTTTAGGGGCAAGTACTGTTATTCCACAAAGCACTTGCCCTAAAGTTGCGGCGGCGTAGCGAAAATGAGCCGGCGGAATGCAAATTGGGCGGGGTAGGGGGCGTGTATTATTTAAACTAGGCGCGATCCCGCGGCGAACGTACTGCGCATGCGTCGACTGTCAGTGCGCATGCTCCAAATTCTGTCAATGACGTCAATCCCCATTCACGTACATTTTACGCAAACGACTCTAAACTTTTTTAATTCGACGCGATGACGACGGCCATACTTAACATAGGATACTCCACCTAGGGGGCATGTTTTTCTTTACACTGCGTATCGCTTACGGAAAACGTCGGAAAGTCACTGCGTCGGGCCCGCGTACGATCGTGAATTGCCGTTCTCGCTGATTAACATATTCTCGGCGTTAATCAGCGGGAACGCCCCGAGCGCCCATTTTAAAATTGCAGTTCCGATACGACGGCGAAATACAATTACGTCTCTCGTATATGAACTCAATCCCGGCGTATCTTGTTTTCTGCATACAGAAATCTACCTGAATCTGGCCCTATGACTTTTTTTATTTTCATGTGGAAACATGAATTTTTTTATGATAAATGTATTTTTATTTCATTATACAGGATCTTACAAAAGAGTACACCCCTCACATTTTTGTAAATATTTTATTGTATCTTTTCATGACAAAATATTTTGTATTATAGTTGTATACTATGCAGGATTGTTTATACTGAATAAAGAAATTATTTACAATAATAAAGTTTTTTTTTTTTTTTTTTTACTTTATAACGTTTTTATTAAGGTTTAGCATATACACAAATCATAAAGATGAGGAAAACAAAAACAGTAACAATGCCACAAATAGAAAGACATGAAGAGAGATCAGATATCACAGTGAAATACAGAAGAGGGAGAAGCATTTTCCAGATCATACATGGATTTATCCAATGTTATACCTACTGGTCCAGATTTCCCACTTTTATCAAAGGAGCTGCAGTTTAATGCGTTGGACGCTAGAAGCCGTTCGAATGTGTAGTTCTGTTGAACTTTCCTAGTTGATCAGCGATATTAAGTGTTGTGGCGGACTTCCAATTTTGAAGTATTAGGGACCGAGCCGCTAACAGGATATGTGAAACAACTTGTCTCATGTCTATTGGGATGTTTTCCATACCACATGGAGAATAGCTATAGTTGGTTCGGGGGATATAAACAGACCTGTGATGGATGATATAAGCTTAAAGGTTTGATTCCAGAAACTGGTCACGCTAGGCATTCCACAGCATGTGGAGAAGGTGGCCTTTATGCCCACAATTCCGCCAGCAGAGAGGGGAGACCAGAGGGGAACATAAGGGCAAGTCTACATGGGGTATATTGCCAGCGGTTAATAAGTCTGATCATTAATTCCCAATGACCAGAACGTAGTGAGACGCGTTTTGGATAGAGCGGAATGCAAATTTCACTGTGCTTCTGTGATCGTTGAGCCTAAATCTGTTTCCCAACGAATATGTTTCTGCGATTTGTGGAAAATCTTTTTAAGTGTGTAACAGGTTGTAATAGGTGGTCATGCCTTTATTGTGTGTTTGACCTCCCGTCAAATGTTGCCATACTGCCGTTGGTAGGCGAATTGCCCGGGGGGGGTGTTTCCATAGAAAGTGGACTACTCTTATACAAGTAAAGAATAGGTGAGGTGGTAATTTAAATTCCCGCATTTATGCGGTCTACCGCTTTAGGGCCTTTCTCGTCTAATAGATCTTGTACTGAGTGTATCCCATGGGCAAGAAAAGTTTTCAGGGATAACATTGGTATGTGGGCTTCTATCCAACTAGAGGGAGATTGTGTGCTATGACTCTGCTGTTAGGGAGATCGTTAGTTTGGAGGAATCTCCAAGCTAGCAGAGAAGTGGCGATTGTTGGGGGCACTTTAGTTACATCCATGGAAACCCCATGAATCTCCTAGTAGAACTGACAGTAAGTCGCACGTAGGGGCTAAGGATTTCTCTATATCTACCCATAATGGTGTGTCAGTGGAGGCGGACCATAGCTTTAGTTGGTCAAGTCTGGTTGCCCACAAGTAGTCCCGTACGTCTACCAGGCCTGCTCCCCCCGCACTCCTGTGAGGAAGTAATGTTTTTCGTGTGCATCTGGCTTTCTTTGTTCCCCATAGGAATTTCCACTGGATAGTAGAGAGTGATTTGACGTGCTGAGGGGCGATGGCTATAGGGAGAGATCTGAACATGTATAAGATTTGCGGTAATATAAGCATCTTAAACGCTGCTAGCCTACCATCCATGACAACTCTTTCTGGACAGATTGTTGATTTGTGGTGTGTGGAGTTTGTGTAGGAGTGGTCTCATGTTGGTTTCAGCGAGAGTTTTTAACGCTATTGGTTATTTGAATACCTAAGTAAGTTATATGAGTGTCCTTCAAACATAAGGAAGTAAGTTTTGCAGTTGGAGCCGGTCTGGAGGTCGTCGTGACAGGCTAAGAATGAAGGATTTTGTAAAGTTAACCTTGTAGTAGGAAACCCTGCCAAAAGACATTAGCGTGTCATGTACTCAGGCAGAGACTTGAGCGGATTTGTTCAGCATCAATATCACATCGTCTGCGAATAAATTTATGACATGTGGAGTAGAACCAATTTGGAACCCAGTTATGTTGTTGTGCGTCTAAACGGTTTTCCGCTAGGGGTTCAATCATGAGATTGAAGATGGTCGGAGAGAGTGGGGCACCCCTGGCGTGTTCAATTGGTTATTTGAAAGGGGATGATAGCATACTAGATGTGTAAACCCTAGCTGAGGGGCATGAGTACAAGGCCAGTATTGCAGCCCTGATGGTGCCCTCAAACCCAAATCTAGTCAAAGTCATTTGCATGTAATTCCAATGAACCCTATCGAACGCCTTCTCTGCGTCTATAGAGAGCAGCAGAGAAGGCGTTCGGGTATTTTCCGCCTGGTGTATGACATTTATGACCCTCCTGGTTGCGTCGAGGTCTGCCTTCCCTTCACGGAAGCCCATCTGGTCGCGTTTGATGAGGGATGGAATGAACTCAGCAAGGCGTTTGGCCAGCATTTTGGCATATATTTTGATGTGTCCGTATTTAGGAGCGAAATAGGCCGAAAGTTGGAGGGAGTATTTGGTTCTTTACACGGCTTAGGGAGAGTAATTATATAGGCTTGTAACATGTCAGGGGGGAACGAGGCCGTATTCGCCGCTTTCGTGAATACCTTTTGTAGATGTGGTGCCAGGAGAGGGCAAAATTTTTTAAAGAACTCGTTGGAGAATCCATCGGGGTCCTGGGGACTTGCCATGGGGTAGTGTGGGCTATCACACTTTCTATTTCGGCTGTGGTGAATTGTGAGTTCAAGGAGAGTAGTTGGTCTTCCGATAGAGAGGGTAAATCAATTTTTTGTAGGAATTCCGATATATGTGCTAATGTGGGCTGAGGGGTGGAGGGATCATCTTTTAGGTTGTACAGGCCTCCATAGTAGGCGGCAAATTGATCAGCGATAATTTGTGGGTTGCTGATTTTGTGTTTAAGCGTGGGGTGGATTAAGTGATCAATTCTCGATTTTGTGCGTGCCGCTTTCAGTCTATTGGCCAGGTATTTACCCGCTCTGTTCGCATTGGCATATGAGTTCAATTTGAGGCGCCTGAGGTGGTAGTCATATTGTTGGGTTAGCAGTTCCCTCAATGACTCCCTCAGTTGCGAGATTTTCTTTGAAAGGGGTGTTGTGATTGGGCGCCTGTTTGTTTTGCTTTTCTAAACTGTGTATGTCAGTGAGAAAAGAGTGAATTTTATTTGTGCGCCGTTTCTTTTCTCTAGCACTGATCTGGATCAGTATACCCCTCAAGTATGCCTTATGGGCATTCCAGAGAGTAAAGGGATCCTCTACTGAATTGGTATTGAGTAGGAAATATTCAGAGATGTGTTGGGCCGATTTTCGATGAGATTTGTGGGTCTTGCAAGAGTCGGACATTATTGCGCAAAGAGAGAGGGGGAGGGGGAGGCAGCCTGGATCAGCAATGGTCATAGTTATAGCAGCGTGGTCGGACCACGTGATATCATGAATCTGAGCAGCTGAAACCTTCTGTAGCAGCCATTTGTCTACCAGAAATAGGTCAATGCGGGAGTACGAGCAATGTCTACCAGAAAAGAACGTATAGTCTCTTGAGTTGGCGTGGATGCACCTCCATGCATCAAACAGTTCCTCGTTGTGGAGTGTTCTGCCTAAGGTCTTAGGTCCATTGCGTTTCTGCATGGATGTATCCAGCTTTGGGTCAACAATGAGATTAAAATCTCCACACACCACAAGGTTCCCTTATTGTTGAGATTTTACTTTTTTCAGCAGCCTGTTAAGAAAGCGTAGCTGGTGCGAGTTGGGGGCATACAGGGCCACCAGTGTGTACGGATGTGCATTAACGTCCCCTTTCAGAATTAAGTATCTACCGTTGGGATCAGGATTGGCTTCCTTTAGTTGGAAGGAAAGCGTATTCTTGAGAGCTATTAGTACTCCTCCTTTTTTATGCCCAGGCGTACATGCCAAAAAGACATGTGCATTTAGGGGCTTTAGATTCCTGAAAGTGGGTTTCCTGAACGCACAGGATATCCGCTTTGTGCTTCCCCGCCTCAGCCCACATAGAAAGTCTTTTGGCAGGATGGTTCAACCCCCTGGCATTGATGGATAAACAGTTAATTGGCATAGGCAGTGTGTGATTTATCTGTTGTATTGAGGGGTGCGTGTACTCACTGTGACCCTGGGCGTTGGTCCGAGGGGAAAGTACAATTCCGGATGCTTCCAAGATGATACGAATGTTCAGTTCTGGTCTCCCAGCTTAATGTGAGGAAAAAACAAAATGGAAGTGGCATGGAAAAAATAGAACTAAATGTGCATAAACAAAAAACATAGTAAGAAAGAGATCTTTAAACCGATCCATGTGCAGACGTAACTGCTGCATAGGTTTTAGTGGGGAAAGAAGCAGGGATTAATACACAAAACCCCTGTGACCGGAGAGAACAATGTGGTCTATGTCGTGGTAAGCTTACACTGTGCCACCGAATTTGGACTTGGTGTTACGTTTCCTTGTGACCAGTTGCCATTCATCCTGTAAAGGGCTAAGTGCCGGCGCCTGAGTGGCCGGTGAAACTTGGTTCGGCAATATGCCCCACTGGTGTAGCACTGCCAAACCCTCGTCCAGTGTTGAGATTAAGACTGATGTACCATTGTGAGTGGCCGACAGCTTGGCAGGGTACTTCCATTTGTGAAGGACGTTATGGTTTCTCAGTGCCTTAGTTATGGTCGCTAGGTTGCGACGCTGTTGCAGGGTGTGTCTGGATAAATCAGGGAGTAGCTGTAGGTCGGCATAGGGTGGGTGTTTTTCTGTTCTGCGTGATGCCACCATGATCTGCTCTTTTACATGATAGAAGTGCACCCTTAGTAGCACATCCCTAGGAGTAGAGTCCGGCAGGAACGAGGGCTTAGGGATGCGATGGATGCGATCCACAATAAGATCCTGTGGTGACAGAGAAGGTAACAACGTGGAGAAGAATGTCTGCGTATAGGATAGGAGCTGCGTAGCAGGAACTGATTCGGGTATACCCCTTATCTTCACGTTGTTCCTTCTGGAGCGGTCCTCTAAATCTGCCACTTTGTTCTTAAGCCAGGCAATGTCCTCGCTATGGTTGCTATGGGCATCCACCATTGTATTAAAGGATGATGTGAGATTGCCTACGCAGTGCTCCACCTGATCTACTCTGTTCCCTAAAGCCTGCACCTCCCTTTGGCAGTGGTTAATGCCCGCCGTCATGTCTGCATTCAGAGAAGCTTTAAGGGACATCAGCATGTCTTTTAACATTGTGTCAGACACAGGCCTGTCTGAAGTAGGGAATGCCGCCATGGGGTCAGGAGGATTGAGCATCTGCGGCTCTGCAGCGTCTGGAGGTTTGCTTACCTCCATATCATGGTTCCCAGGCGTTCTGTCAGGAGAGGTTGTCCGCAGCTTTTTGCTTGACTGGGCTTCTGGTGGATGGGCTGGAATCCCCAGAGGACGTGTCGCTGTGCGGGGTAGACACACGCTGGTTGTTTGGATGTCCGGTGTGTGAGGTAGGCGCGGATGTCATTCGCGACTCCTGTGCAGCACCCCCTGTGCTGGCGCCATTTTGTGGAGGTCCGCGCGCCGCGAAGAAATCCGTCACTTTCTTTGGTGATTGTGTATTCTTCCGTTGGCGGGTCATCTCCGCGGATGAGCCGGGGTCCAGAGAGTCACTGGGCACGGGGATGTGCAGCGGTGCTGTCGGTGGCTGTGTTCGTCGGTCGGTTCTCTCCGGCGGATGAGCGGAGCTCCTGCACTATGCGGCCATGTCAGAGCTCGGTCGCCACGCCCCCGATCTACAATAATAAAGTTGAATACATTTATTTGTGCTTTTCATTATGATAATAAAGGTAATTTTATTTTTTTCTATTACCGATTTGATTTGTCTTTTTTCCCATATTCATAAACACCCTACATTAAGGTGCCTTGTGTTTGACCTTATGAACAGATGATATCATAACAGGATCCACATGTCCCTACTATTTCCACAACCCTAAGGGAACTTTCACACTGAGGTGCTGGGTGCGTCGGCGGTAAAGCGCCGCTATTTTTAGTAGCGGTTTACCATTGTTTTTGCCGCCCTTTTTGGCCACTAGCGGGCACTTTTAAAAGTGCCCTTCTAGCAGCCAAAAATGGGTTCAAATCAGATGAAAAATGCCGCTGCAACAGCGCTTTGCAGGCGTACGGTACGTCCGTGCTTGCCCATTGATGTCAATGGGCAGGGGCTCTTTGGAGCGGTGTATTCACCACTCCTACAGCGTCTCAAAGATGCGGCTGGCAAGACATTTTATTTTTTACTGTCCGGCCAGCGCACCGCTCCAGTGTGAAAGCCCCATGTGCGGGCGGTGGCAGAGAGGGTGGGGTTTAACCACTTCAGCCTCAGAGGTTTTACCCCCTTCATGGCCAAGCCATTGTTTGGTTCAAGAACCTTTTTGCCTTTAACTACTTGACCTCCGGAAGGTGACCAGGGCTTTGCGCCCGTCATGAAATGCTGTACCTAGATAACATTTTTATATCATTTTTTTTGGGGTGATATTTAACCCCCACTGAGTTTCTATTTTTTGCTATACCATTTTAAAAAAGGCAGAACATTTTGGATAAATAAAACACATTTTTCTTAGTTTTCATTAAACATTTTGCAATCGAATAATTTTTCGGCATAAATTTAGGCCAAAATGTATACTGCTACATTTCTTTGGTAAAAAAAAATAACCCAAATCTGTGTGTAATAGTCTGTGTGAAAGAGTCTACAAACTATGCTCTCTATATATAACATTGATGGATCCTTTTTGGAAAGCATACAGTCCAAGGTATTTAGTAAGAGGCATGGGGAGTTTTTCTGAAGTTGCTGTTTTTATTCACAATTTTTGGAGATATTAAGAAATTAAATTTTGTTTCTTTTCACAATATTTTTTTTCTTTATATACTGTCACCAGTACAGTCCCAGCATATGACTAGTTGTGATGGTGATCAGAACGAAAACAAACTGGTGACGCGTGTGTGTGTGGTGTAACACTGTACTGTTCTGATTGGGGGTGATCAGTTTTTTTTCTTTCTTCTATTGCTTATAACAGTGATGATCACTGCCATAAGCAACAGTTAACTGTCATAATGGGTATCTATTCATGACCGCTTGCTTAGTGGTTTGCTAATCACATGGTACAGAATGCTGTGATTGGCCCAGGTACATGTGATGGCTGTGGGCCAATCACAGCACTAAGCTAACTGTTCATTAATACAATGCCCACCATAGATATATTATTCGGCAGGGTGCTCTTTTGCACCAACAATGTATCTGTACGTGATTTTGCGCAATAAATAGCTGGGCCATGTGCTGATCTGCAGGCCATTCGCTGATTGGCCAGTGGAGGAGCCAATCAGCGGGTCCAACGGATGCAATGTCCGCTGGGACCTGACGATTTGCGCCATAAACAAAAACACAATATTCTTTACTTTTTGATTGAACCACTTCAGTACCGCACGCCGTCATATGACGTCCACAAAGGGATCTCCCGGAGAGATGATCGCAGTCCGCTGGCTGGATGTGAAGCATAGAGATGACTGGTGACCAGATGGTCCCCAGTCATTTCTATGACCGTCGGAGGCCTGGGCGCGAGCGATGTGATGACGTCATGCCCGGGTACCCGTAAGTAAACAAACTGCAATTGCGGCTGGTAAGAATGCGATCTGTGATTTTTTTTTTCACAATCTCATTTTTTTCCAGCCTGCAGGAGAGATGTGAGGGGAGGGGGGAGGTCTTATTGACCCCGCCTCTCTCCTTAAAGAGGACCTGTCACACACTATTTCTATTACAAGGGATGTTTACATTCCTTGTAATAGGAAAATAAAAGGATCGGAAAAAAAAAGTGTAAAAAATAAATAATAATAAAAAAATAAAATAAATGACCCTGTCACCGGTAGCTTGCGCTCATAAGCGAACGCTCACGCAAGTCCCGCCCACGTATGAAAACATCGTTCAAACCACACATTTGAGGTGTCGCCGCCGCGTGCGTTAGAGCGCGTGCAACAATTCTAGCACTAGACCTCCTCTGTAACTCTAAACTGGTTAACCTGTAAAAAAAATTAAAGCGTCGCCTATGGAGATTTTTAGGTAGCACAGTTTGGCGCCATTCCATCAGTGTGCGCAATTTTAAAGCGTGACATGTTGGGTAACTATTTACTAGGCGTAACATCATCTTTCATTTTTTACAAAAAAATTGGGCCAACTTTACTGTTTTGTTTTTTTTTTATTCAGGAAACCATTTTTTTTTTTTTTTTAAAAAGACGTTTGAAAAATGATTGCGCAAAATACCGTGCAAGATAAAAAGTTACAATGACCACCACCATTTTATTCCCTAGGGTGTCTGCTAAATAAACATATATAATGTTGGGGGTTCTGAGCAATTTCTAGCAAAAGAATGATGATTTGTAGGAGAGAAGTGCCAGAATAGGCGCGGTATGGAGGTTGTAGGTGGGGTTTAAAGCCCGGTATTGAGAAGGGGTTAATAAAGATCAAATTTTTTATTTATTTTTTTTAAAACATTTTTTTCCTCAGTTTAGGCCGATACGTATTCTACATATTTTGGTGGAGAAAAAATAAATAAATACCACGCCAACACACACCTACCTCCTGCCATCCTCTCTGCCCACACACACCTACCTACTGCCGTCTCCTCTCTGCCCACACACGCACACACCTACCTACTGCCACACACACACACTTACCTCCTGCCATCCTCTCTGCCCACACACACCTACCTACTGCCCGTCCTCTCTGCCCACACACACCTACCTACTGCCATCCTCTCTGCCCACACACCTACCTACTGCCGTCCTCTCTGCCCACACACACACACATTTACCTACTGCCATCCTCTCTGCCCACGCACCTACCTACTGCCATCCTCTCTGCCCACACACACACACATTTACCTACTGCCATCCTCTCTGCCCACACACGCACCTACCTACTGCCATCCTCTCTGCCCACACACGCACCTACCTA
Source organism: Rana kukunoris (assembly GCA_029574335.1). Lineage (NCBI taxonomy): Eukaryota > Metazoa > Chordata > Amphibia > Anura > Ranidae > Rana > Rana kukunoris. The sequence continues at coordinate 32,417 of JAJQKJ010001462.1, forward strand.
CTGCCATCCTCTCTGCCCACACACACACCTACCTACTGCCACACACCTACCTACTGCCGTCCTCTGCCCACACACGCACCTACCTACTGCCATCCTATCTGCCCACACACGCACCTACCTACTGCCACCCTCTCTGCCCACACACACACCTACTGCTGTCCTCTTTGCCCACACACACCTACCTACTGCCATCCTCTGTGCCCACACACGCACCTACCTACTGCCATCCTCTCTGCCCACACACACACCTACCTGGGAGTGACACAGCCCCAAATCCACAATGGCTCAAAAGTGATATGGTCCAGAAATATTTAGACAGAATAAAGGTGGATAAAGCACCTGGACCAGATGGCATCCACCCACGGATCCTAAAAGAATTGAGCTCTGAAATTTCAAAGCCACTGTATCTAATATTTAGGGACTCATTAATGACAGGAATAGTACCACTGGATTGGCATAAAGCCAATGTGGTGCCCATATTTAAAAAGGGAACAAAGTCTTTACCAAGTAACTATAGACCTGTTAGTTTAACTTCTATAGTTGGAAAGATACTGGAATGTTTAATAAAAGACCACATGGATGAGTTCTTGCTGGAAACAAACTATTTAAGCAGCAGACAGCATGGATTCATGAAAGACAGAAGTTGTCAGACAAACCTGATTTCTTTTTATGAAGAGGTAAGTAAAACCCTGGACAGAGGCGTAGCAGTGGACGTGGATATACTTGGATTTTGCAAAAGCGTTCGATACAGTTCCCCACACACGGCTCATGTGTAAGGTAAGGTCTACAGGATTAGATATATCAGTTTGTAAATGGATAGAAAACTGGCTGAAAGTGGAATTGAGAGAGAAAACAGAATTCAGAGAGTTGTGGTTAATGATTCTTACTCTGAATGGTCCAAGGTTATCAGCGGTGTACCCCAAGTTCGGTGTTGGGTCCCTTACTTTTCAATATATTTATAAATGATATTGGGTCTGAGATCCAAAGTAACATTTCTGTTTTTGCAGATGACACCAAGCTATGCAGTGGAATAATGTCCTTACAGGATGTCTCCAATTTACAAGCCGACCTCTCAATGCTCTGTTAATTAAATTGGGCGACTATGTGGCAGATGAGGTTTAATGTTGATAAATGTAAAGTTATGCACTTGGGGGCTAAGAATATGCATGCATCATACATGCTAGGGGGAGTTCAACTGGGGGGATCTGTAGTGGAGAAGGATCTGGGTGTTTTAGTTGATCATAAGCTCAATAATGGCATGCAATGCCAAGCTGCGGTTTCCAAAGCAAGCAAAGTCCTTTCTTGTATTAAGAGAGGTATGGACTCCAGAGAGAGAGATATAATTTTGCCCCCCTGTACAAATCATTAGTAAGACCTCATCTGGAATATGCAGTCCAGTTTTGGGCACCAGTTTCAAAAAAGGAATATCGGAGAACTGGAGAAAGTGCAGAGAAGGGCAACCAAACTGATAAGAGGCATGGAGGAGCTCAGCTATGAGGAAAGATTAGAGGAACTGAATTTATTCACTCTTGAGAAGAGGAGAATAAGGGGGGATATGATCAACATGTACAAATACATAAGAGGTCCATATAGTGAACTTGGTGTTGAGTTATTCACTTTAAGGTCAACGCTGAGGACAAGGGGGGGCACTCTTTACGTCTGGAGGAAAAGAGATTTCACCTCCAAATACGGAAAGGTTTCTTCACAGTAAGAGCTGTGAAAATGTGGAACAGACTCCCTCCAGAGGTGGTTCTGGCCAGCTCAGTAGATTGCTTTAAGAGAGGCCTGGATTCTTTCCTAAATGCACATAATATAACTGAGTACTAAGTTTTGTAGGTAAAGTTGATCCGGGGTAAATCCGATTGCCTCTTGGGGGATCAGGAAGGAATTTTTTCCCCTCCGGTAGCAATTGGATCATCGCTCTGCTGGGGTTTTTTTGCCTTCCTCTGGATCAACTGTGGGTATGGAGTTGGGTGTATGGGAGGATGTACTGTGTTTTAATTTGTTTTATTTTTATTTTTTTTTATGGTTGAACTGGATGGACTTGTGTCTTTTTTCAACCTGACTAACTATGTAACTATGTAACTATGTAACTATGTACCTACTGCAGTCCTCTTTGCCCACACACACACCTACCTACTGCCGTCCTCTCTGCCCACACACACCTACCTACCTACTGCCACCCCTTCTGCCCCCCCCCACACACACACACACCTACCTACTGCCATCCTCTCTGCGCACACACACACACACCTACCTACTGCTGTCCTCTCTGCCCACACCTACCTACTGCCGTCCTCTCTGCCCACACACACCTACCTACTGCCGTCCTCTCTGCCCACACACATCTACCTACTGCCGTCCTCTCTGCCCACACACACCTACCTACTTCCGTCCTCTCTGCCCACACACACCTACCTACTGCTGTCCTCTCTGCCCACACACATCTACCTACTGCCGTCCTCTCTGCCCACACACACACACCTACCTACTGCCGTCCTCTCTGCCCACACACGCACACACCTACCTACTGCCATCCTCTCTGCCCACACAAACACACCTACCTACTGCCGTCCTCTCTGCCCACACACGCCTACCTACTGCCGTCCTCTGCCCACACACGCCTACCTACTGCCGTCCTCTGCCCACACACTCCTACCTAATTCCGTCCTCTCTGCCAACACACGCCTACCTACTGCCGTCCTCTCTGCCCACACACGCCTACCTACTGCCATCCTCTCTGCCCACACACGCCTACCTACTGCCATCCTCTCTGCCCACACACGCCTACCTACTGCCATCCTCTTTGCCCACACACTCCTACCTACTGCCGTGCTCTCTGCCCACACACGCCTACCTACTGCCGTCCTCTCTGCCCACACACGCCTACCTACTACCATCCTCTCTGCCCCCCACACACACCCCTACCTGCTGCCATCCTCTCTGCCCACACACGTATCTACTGCCGTCCTCTGCCCACACACACCTACCTACTGCCGTCTTCTCTGCCCCCACACACACTCACTGCCATCCTCTCCACACACACACACACCTACCTACTGCCATCCTCTCTGCCCACACACGCCTACCTACTGCCATCCTCTCTGCCCACACACGCCTACCTACTGCCATCCTCTCTCCCCACACACGCCTACCTACTGACATCCTCTCTGCCCACACACGCCTACCTACTGCCATCCTCTCTGCCCACACACGCCTACCTACTGCCATCCTCTCTGCCCACACACGCCTACCTACTGCCATCCTCTCTGCCCACACACACACGCCTACCTACTGCCATCCTCTCTGCCCACACACACACGCCTACCTACTGCCATCCTCTCTGCCCACACACACACCTACCTACTGCCATCCTCTCTCCCCACACACACCTACCTACTGCCATCCTCTCTGCCCACACACCTACCTACTGCCATCCTCTCTGGCCACACCTACCTACTGCCATCCCCTGTGCCCCCCCCCACCCACACACACACCTACCTACTGCCATCCTCTCTGCCCACACACGCCTACCTACTGCCATCCTCTCTGCCCACACACGCCTACCTACTGCCATCATCTCTGCCCACACACACACCTACCTACTGCCATCCTCTCTGCCCACACATACCTACCTACTGCCATCCTCTCTGCCCACACCTACCTACTGCCATCCTCTCTGCCCACACCCACACACCTACCTACTGCCATCCTCTTTGCCCAAACACACCTACTGCCATCCTCTCTGCACACACCAACCGCTATCCACTTAGCCCCCCCCCCACACCCACTACCTACTGCCCCATCTCTCTGTCCACACACCCACCTACTTACTGCCATCCTCTCTGCCCACACACCCACCTACCTACTGCCATCCTCTCTGCCCACACACCCACCTACCTACTGCCATCCCCTCTTCCCACACACACTTACCTACTGCTATCCTCACTGCCCACACACACCTACCTACTGCCACCCTCTGCCCACACACACCTACCGCCATCCTCTCTGCCCACACACTGCCCACCTACCTACTGCCATCCTCTGCCCACACGCTGCCCACCTACCTACTGCCATCCTCTGCCCACACACACACCTACTTACTGCCATCCTCTCTGCCCACACACACCTACCTACTGCCATCCTCTCTGCCCACACATACCTACCTACTGTCGTCCTCTCTGCCCACACACACCTACCTACTGCCGTCCTCTCTGCCCACACAAACACACCTACCTACTGCCGCCCTCTCTGCCCACACAAACACACCTACCTACTGCCGTCCTCTCTGCCCACACACACCTACCTACTGCCATCCTCTGCCCACACACACACCTACCTACTGCCATCCTCTGCCCACACACACACCTACCTAATGCCATCCTCTCTGCCCACACACACACAGACACCTACCTACTGCCATCCTCTCTCTGCCCACACACACCTACCTACTGCCGTTCTCTCTGCCCACACACACCTGCCTACTGCCGTCCTCTCTGCCCACACACACCTACCTACCTACTGCCACCCCTTCTGCCCCCCCCCCAACACACACACACACACACACCTAGCTACTGCCGTCCTCTCTGCGCACACACACCTATCTCCTGCCGTCCTCTCTGCGCACACACACCTACCTACTGCCGTCCTCTCTGCCCACACACACCTACCTACTGCTGTCCTCTCTGCCCCACAACACCTACCTACTGCCGTCTCTCTGTCCACACACACCTACCTACTGCCGTCCTCTCTGCCCACACACACCTACCTACTGCCGTCCTCTCTGCCCACACACACCTACCTACTGCCGTCCTCTCTGCCCACACCTACCTACTGCCACCCTCTGCCCACACACACACCTACCTACTGCCGTCCTCTCTGCCCACACACACACATTTACCTACTGCCATCCCCTCTGCCCACACACGCACCTACCTACTGCCATCCTCTCTGCCCACACACGCACCTACCTACTGCCATCCTCTCTGCCCACACACACCTACCTACTGCCATCCTCTGCCCACACACACACCTACCTACTGCCATCCTCTCTGCCCACACACACACACCTACCTACTGCCATCCTCTCTGCCCACACACACCTACCTACTGCCATCCTCTGCCCACACACACACCTACCTACTGCCATCCTCTCTGCCCACACACACACACACCTAACTACTGCCGTCCTCTCTGCCCACACACACCTACCTACTGCCGTCCTCTCTGCCCACACACACCTGCCTACTGCCGTCCTCTCTGCCCACACACACCTGCCTACTGCCGTCCTCTCTGCCCACACACACCTACCTACTGCCGTCCTCTCTGCCCACACACACCTACCTACTGCCATCCTCTGCCCACACACACACCTACCTACTGCCTTCCTCTGCCCACACACACACCTACCTACTGCCGTCCTCTCTGCCCACACACGCACCTACCTACTGCCATCCTCTCTGCCCACACACACCTGCCTACTGCCGTCCTCTCTGCCCACACACACCTGCCTACTGCCGTCCTCTCTGCCCACACACACCTACCTACTGCCGTCCTCTCTGCCCACACACACCTACCTACTGCCATCCTCTGCCCACACACACACCTACCTACTGCCGTCCTCTGCCCACACACACACCCTACCTACTGCTGTCCTCTCTGCCCCCACACACGCACCTACCTACTGCCGTCCTCTCTGCCCACACACGCACCTACCTACTGCCGTCCTCTCTGCCCACACACGCACCTACCTACTGCCGTCCTCTCTGCCCACACACACCTACCTACTGCCGTCCTCTCTGCCCACACACACCTACCTACTGCCGTCCTCTCTGCCCACACACACACATTTACCTACTGCCATCCTCTGCCCACACACGCACCTACCTACTGCCATCCTCTCTGCCCACACACGCACCTACCTACTGCCATCCTCTCTGCCCACACACGCACCTACCTACTGCCATCCTCTCTGCCCACACACACACCTACCTACTGCCGTCCTCTCTGCCCACACACACACCTACCTACTGCCGTCCTCTCTGCCCACACACACCTACCTACTGCCGTCCTCTCTGCCCACACACGCACCTACCTACTGCCATCCTCTCTGCCCACATACACACACCTACCTACTGCCGTCCTCTTTGCCCACATACACACACCTACCTACTGCCGTCCTCTTTGCCCATACACACCTAACTACTGCAGTCCTCTTTGCCCACACACACGCCTACCTACTGCCGTCCTCTCTGCCCACACACACCTACCTACCTACTGCCACCCCTTCTGCCCCCCCCCCAACACACACACACACACACCTACCTACTGCCGTCCTCTCTGCCCACACACACCTACCTACTGCCGTCCTCTCTGCCCACACACACCTACCTACTGCCGTCCTCTCTGCCCACACACACCTACCTACTGCCGTCCTCTCTGCCCACACACACCTACCTACTGCCGTCCTCTATGCCCACACACACCTACCTACTGCCGTCCTCTCTGCCCACACAAACACACCTACCTACTGCCGTCCTCTCTGCCCACACACGCCTACCTACTTCCGTCCTCTCTGCCCACACACGCCTACCTACTGCCATCCTCTCTGCCCACACACACATGCCAACCTACTGCCGTCCCCTCTGCTCCTGGGAGTTTGTGAGAGAAGGAGAAATAACGCTGTTGTTAATAACATTTTGTTTATGCATTATTATTATTGCAGTGTATGTACTTGTATACCCATACAAATCATCTTCTCAATCCGATGCCCTGATGAAGACGGTCTTTTCCGTGAAACACGTAGGTGGATTTTTCAGATTCTCCAACCCTGGATAAGTCATACTGTAACAGTGGCTGGCTGTCCCTTTTTTTTTTTTTATACTTTTTGAATCTTGTATTTCTTAAAACTTACAGTATACATGTCTGTCAAGTGCCACCCCCATCTTCTTCCTTTTTTCTTTATAGTTGTATACTATTTTACAACAAAAAATAGAAAGACATGAGACTTTTAAGGTATCAAAAAATACTATTAACAGTCAATGAACATCACAAAATCACATGTAATAAAAAAATAAATAAATATACATTTTATTATTAAATAAAAAATCATGATCCACATAAAAATAAAGTGTGTATACCCATAATATCCATAATCAAAAAGCATAGAACCTCCTTGGATTTCCTTATAAGAAATATTTGATAATTTTATAAATAGCCAAATACAGTGGAACCTCGTATTGCGAGTAACACGGGTAACGAGCATTTTCGGAATATGAACAATGTATTATAAAAAATCGTGACTCGGTGTGTGAGTGTTGTCTTTGCACAATGAGCATGATTCCGGCCAAAGCAGTGTGCAGTACCACTTTTGGCCTGAGGTAGGGGGGCGCTGGAGCCAAACGTCGCCGATCTGAAAGGCCCGAGGACAGCACGGGTGACCTCGGGAAATCTCAGGTAGGAAGTCTTTCCGAGGTTTGCTGAGGTCAGCCGAAGTGTCCTCTGGCATTTTTGGACATTTCCGAGGCTCTCCGGCTGCATGAGGTATTGCATCCCATGGAAGTCAATGCGGAACAAATTATTTTAATTTCCATTGACTTCAATGGGGGAACTCGCTTTGGTATGCGAGTTCTTTGGATTACGAGCATTCTCCTGGAACGGATTATGCTCGTAATCCTGCCAGCCAGCCAGTTGGTACAGCCAGCCTTCTACGCATTTCGCCAAAGCTTTATCAGGAAGTTTGAGGTAATGTTTAAAGTTCATATAAATATGACAATCAGTATAATATATTTATATCATAATTAACTAGCCACTGACATTTTATACAATCAAATACATCCATAAATCCCATAAATGGGACATTAGTGGTGAGTGGATATGCAGTGCAGGGGAACCATCCCCCAAAAACTGTCAAGGACAACAGAGAGAATAGGGGAGAACGGCGATTTTGTTACTGACTGCCTTAGAGGCTGTTGGAATATTTTGATTTGGTTTCTAGTAATAAAAATATGTACTCCACACCTGACTGAATCCTAATGTTATATTATTACATTGACTTCCATTTATAGGTATCCAGAGGCAGATATTGTGCTTCTCGTATCCGATCGCCGTCGTTTTCTCTATTCTCTCTGTTGTCCTTGACAGTTTTTGGGATGGCCCCCCTGCACTGCAGATCCGCTCACTAATAATGTCCCACTTATGGTATTTATGGATGTATTTGTATACAATTCTGTCAGTGGCTAGTTAGTTATGATTTAAATATTAATATACTGATTAGTATGTTTGAACTTTCAAAGGTTATTTTAAAAATTATCAAATATTTATTATAAGGAAATTGATTTTAAAATGTTTATTGTATCCATTCTGTTTGTATTCTGTACAGAGTCCAGGGAGGTTCTGTGCTTTTTGATTAAAGAGGAGTTCCACCCAAAAATGGAACTTCCTCTTAATCCACTCCTCACCCCATACATGCCACATTTGGCATGTAATTTTTTTTGGGGGGGAGTGGGGGCTTCAGTAGGAGTGGGACTTCCTGTCCCACTTCCTGCTTCCGCCGAGGGGCTGATAAGGCGAGAGGCGTAATCGCCTTATTTCAGCCCCTCCCTGTAGGCGATGGCCTAGGACACTGACAGGTCCTAGGCAATCGCCTGTCCCAATCAGCGACGAGCCGCGCCGCGCGCGCGCATGCGCAGTGCGGCTCGCGCATGCGCAGTGGGTGCCGGCCGTGAAGCCGAAGGCTGTCACGGCTGGGTGCCCACAGTCGGGATGGAGACGCCGACTGGGAAGGGGGGGAGAGGAGCGGGAGCCCCGGTCGGCGCATCGCTGGAACGCAGGAGCAGGTGAGTGTGTGTTTATTAAAAGCCAGCAGCTACACTTTTTGTAGCTGCTGACTTTTAATAAACACTTTTTTGGCTGGAACACCCCTTTAAGGATATTATGGGTATCAGTGCGTCCATAGAGGGCACAGGAGCGCCGTCCCCTCTCTCTCTCCTGCACCGCCACTGAAATACAATACATAGATGCATGCATTGCTGTAATTTATGTATTGTCGCCCATTGCCCACTATTCAGATGGCCGGCCCCCTGGTGAGCGCCGGCTATCTGAATAACAGCAGCTGGTTGGCTTTGGAAGTGTCTGTCAGAGCCAGCGGCTCTGATAGGCTTTCCGATTACAGCCTGAGGGCTTCCACATAGTTAACTAGGGGGCGCATGGGGGTGTGCGTTCTCTGGTTAACACTGACAGGCGTCTCGGCCAATCACGTTCACCAGTAACCTGATTGGCTGGCGGGACTACTTCAAGGGATCGATCCGAAGATGGCTGACTGAGAAAGATAAGTGCCAGGCGGGAAAGGGAGGGCGATCTGGCGTCATTTTAGGGGCAAACTGGCGGCAATGGCATGGCACAGTAGCGACAATCGATGGCGCAGTGGCTGCGTTTAATGGGCACAGTTGCGGCAACTGATAAGCACAGTGAGGCTGCAATTGGGTGTTTTTTTTTCGAGCAACAGACACCACTGACTGATGGGTATACACAATGGGCCAGATTCCTGTAGAATTGCCGCTGGCGTAGCGTAAGCCATTTACACTACGCCTCCGCAATTCAAGTGCCGTATTCCCGAAGCACTTGCTCCGTAAATTGCGGTGGCGTAGTGTAAATGGCTCTGCGTATCCCCGCGTAATTCAAAGGGGGCGGCTTGTATTTAAATTAAGCGCGCCCCCGCGTCGATTGAACTGCGCATGCGCCGGCCTCAAAAATAGCCCAGTGCGCATGCTCCAGCTCACGTCGGAAAAAGTGAATGAAACCGACGTGAGCGTCATTTACGTAAATCCCTATTCGCGAACGACTTAGTAAAACAACGTAAACTACGGAAAAAGACGACGCTGACCCGACGCCATACTTAACATGGCAACGACGGAACTTCGTAAGGTTACCCCTCATATAGCAGGGGTAGCCTTACGCGTACGCAAACGAGGGTAAACTCCGACGGGGCGGCGTAAAAACGTTCGGGAATCGTCGGATTAGGCTCATTTGCATAGGCAAATGACAAATCAACGTACAGGCCACCTAGCGGCCAGCGATGTAATTACATCTCCGATCCGACGGTGTAATTGTTTTTACATTTGTCGGATCTTCACTGTATCTATGCGTAAGTGATTCTAGGAATCGCACACATAGATACCCAGTAAAAAAAAGACAGATACGACGGTGTTTCCTACGAAACGCCGGCGTATCTTTTTTGAGAATCTGGCCCATAGACTTTTTATGCAATTGGGTGTTGTTTTTTTTTTTTCGTTTGTGCCCACCCAAATTTTGAGCACCAGTTGCCACTGATAGGTATACACAATGGGCCAGATTCAGGTAGAGTTAGGCTGGCGTATCAGTGATACGCCAGCCTAACTGTCACTTTAAGCCGGCGTTTTTGTTTTCTCTAACCAGAAAACAAGAAACGGTTGGAGTTCCTATGCGAGTGGCGTAATTGTATTTCGCCGTCGTATCGGATCTTCAATTTTAAAAATGGCGCGCGGGGCGTTCCCGCTGATTAACGCCGAGAATATGTTAATCAGTGGGAATCGGAAATTCACGATCGTATTCAGGCCCGACGCAGTGACGTTCCGACGTTTCCGTGAGCGATACGCGGCGTAAAGAAAAACCAGCCCCCTAGTGGAGTATCCTATGCATCACATTTTTGTAAATATTTTATTGTATGTTTTCATGTCATCTTTTTAACAAAAACATTTTGTATTATAGTTGTATACTATGCAGGATTGTTTATACTGAATAAAGAAATTATTTACAATAATAAAGTTGAATACATTTATTTGTGCTTTTCATTATGATAATAAAGGTAATTTTATTTTTTTCTATTTCCGATTTGATTTGTCTTTTTTCCCATATTCATAAACACCCTACATTAAGGTGCCTTGTGTTTGATCTTCTGAACAGATGATATCATAACAGGATCCACATGTCCCTACTATTTCCACAACCCTAAGGGAACTTTCACACTGAGGTGCTGGGTGCGTCGGCGGTAAAGCGCCACTGTTTTTAGCAGCAGTTTGCCATTGTTTTTGCCGCTGCAGCAGCGCTTTGCAGGCGGTACGTCCGTGCTTGCCCATTGATGTCAATGGGCAGGGGCTCTTTGGAGCGGTGTATTCACCACTTCTACAGTGTCTCAAAGATGCGGCTGGCAAGACATTTTATTTTTTACTGTCCGGCCAGCGCACCGCTCCAGTGTGAAAGTCCCATATGTCCGCCGCAATGTCACGGTGACAAAAAAAAACGCAGACCGCCGCCATTCCTGGTAAAAAAAAAAAAATGCCATAATTCTATTTTGTAGATGCTATAACTTTTACGCAAGCCGATCAAAAACGCTTATTGCGATTTTTTTTTTTTTACCCCCAAAAAATATGTAGAATACGTATCGGCCGAAACTGAGGGAAAAAAACAGTTTTAAAAATAAATTGTGATTTTTATTAATGAAAAAGTAAAGAAATTGTGTTTTTTCCAAAATTTCTTTTTTCCCTGCCTAACGTGTCGCCTAAGTGTTTGTGTGTGCACCTACCTTGGCCTCCGCAGGGTGAGGCGACTCATCGTTCTCCGTCACCTCGGGAGGTATGTACCTAAGTGACAATTTAGAGAGACCAGTGTATGCTGCTCCTGTGCATGTATGCTGGCTCCGGGCATTGAATTAACCTATCAACATGTCTTTGATAATTGTGGGGGGAAACCGGAGTACCCGGAGGAAACCCACGCGGACACACAGAGAACATGCAAACTCTAGACAGCTGCTGGAGGATTCGAACTTGCGACCTCCTGGCTGCAAGGCATGAGCGCTACTCGCTGTACCATTGTGGCGCCCCAATAACTGGTGGAGAAAAACAGCCTTCTATAGCTGAGGAGTGGTGACATCAGCATCAGCTGACCTGGGATACAAACAAGCCCCCCCAGGGTCTGTCCTCCGCACTGCCTGATCCCAGACACGGACTACACATCCTCCATAGCAACTGACGGCTCATTCAATGCAACCTTTTATGACACGCCCACACACACCACGTGACAGCATTTTACGGTGTGTCCCGCTATCATCGCCGCCATGTCAGACCTCGGGGACTGGTTCCGCAGCATCCCGCTCATCACCCGGTACTGGTTCGCCGCCCCTCTGCTGGGGAAGCTCGGCCTCATCAACTCCGGGGGTCTACCTGATCCTGTGGCCGGAGTACTTCCTGTACAAGTTCCAGGTACGATGTCTGATCACCGGGGACCCCGACACGGGGTGGGGGGGGGGGGGCTGTGCTCTTCATAACCTTCCCCAGAGGGGGTTACCGGGGCACACATACCGATTACCCCCCCCCCACCTCTGTCCTACCTACAGCTTCTGTCACCCCTACTTACCTACTGCCATCCTCTCTGCCCACACACACACCTACCCACTGCTGTTCTCTCTGCCCACACACACCTACCTACTGCCGTCCTCTCTGCCCACACACCCGTACCTACTATTATGCCCTCTGCCCCCCCCCCACACACACACACCTACCTACTGCCATTCTCTCTCTGCCCACACACACACCTACCTACTGCCGTTCTCTCTGCCCACACACACCTACTGCTGTCCTCTGCTTACACACCTACCTACTGCCGTCCTCTCTGCCCACACACACCTACCTCCTGCCATCCTCTCTGCACACACCTACCTACTGTTATCCCCTCTCCCCCCCCACACACCTACCTACTGCCATCCTCTCTGCCCACACACACCTACCTACTGTTATCCCCTCTGCCATTCTCTCTGCCCACACACTCCTACCTACTGCCGTCCTCTCTGCCCACACCTTCCTACTGCCATCCTCTCTGCCCACACACACCTACCTACTGCCATTTTCTCTCTGCCCACACACACACACACACACACACCTACCTCCTGCCGTCCTCTCTGCCCGCACACACACCTCCTGCCATCCTCTCTGCCCACACACCTACCTACTGCCGTCCTCTCTGCCCCCCCACACACACCTACCTCCTGCCGGCTTCTCTGCCCACACACACACCTACCTTCTGCCGTCCCATCTGTCCCCCACACACCTACCTACTGCCATTCTCTCTCTGCCCACACACACCTACCTCCTGCCGTTCTCTCTGCCCACACACCTACCTCCTGCCGTTCTCTCTGCCCACACACCTACCTCCTGCCGTTCTCTCTGCCCACACACCTACCTACTGCCGTCCTCTCTGCCCACACACCTACCTACTGCCGTCCTCTCTGCCCACACACCCCTATCTACTGCCGTCCCCTCTGCCCCCCCACACACACACACCTACCTACTGCCATCCTCTCTTCCCAAACACACCTACCTCCTGCCGGCCTCTCTGCCCACACAGACCTACCTCCTGCCGTCCCATCTGTCCCCCACACACACCTACCTACTGCCATCCCCCTCTGTCCACCAAACGCACCTACCTACTGCCATCCCCTCTGCCCCGCACACCTACCTACTGCCATCCCTCTGCCCCCCCCACGCACACCCATACCTACTGCCATCGTCTCTGCACACACACACGCCCCTACCTACTGCCATCCCCTCCCCCCCACACACACACACACACCTACTGCCGTCCTCTCTGCCCACAAACACACACCTACCTACTGCCGTCCCCTCTGCCCACACACACACCCTTACCTACTGCCGTCTTCTCTGCCCCCACACCTACCTCCTGCCGTCTTCTCTGCCCACACCTACCAACCTACTGCCGTCCCCTTTGCTTCTGAGAGTTTGTGAGGTGAGAAATAACGCTGTTGTTAATAACATTTTGTTTATGCATTATTATTATTGCAGTGTATGTACTTGTATACCCATACAAATCATCTTCTCAATCCGAGGCCCTGATGAAGCCGGTCTTTTCCGTGAAACGCGTAGGTGGATTTTTCAGATTCTCCAACCCTGGATAAGTCATACTGTAACAGTGGCTGGCTTTTTTTTTTTTTACTTTTTGAATCTTGTATTTCTTAAAACTTACAGTATACATGTCTGTCAAGTCTCACCCCCATCTTCTTCCTTTTTCTTTTTTTCTTTATAGTTGTATACTATTATACAACAAAAAATAGAAAGAGATGAGACTTTTTTTAAGGTATCAAAAAATACTAGACATGTGCACAACAAAAATTTTCGTATTTTTTTGTTCCGTTTTATCTCGTTCCGTAGATTCGTAAAGATTCGTAATTTCGTAAGATTCAAGTTTTCCTATTCGGACCCGTTCGTATTTTGTAAGACGCAAGTTTTCCTATTCGGATCCGTTCGTATTTTCGTAACAGTTTTATTTTCGTTTATACTGAATGATTCGTAATTCTGTCTACTTTATGTTCGTTGATTGGAAATTCGTAATTTTGTTAGATAATAATTTTCGTTTAATGGATTCGTAATTTTGTACTTTCGTAAATACATAGCAACACGCGGCTAATCCATATTAAGATATGCTTTCTCTTAAGCCCCGTACACACGGTCGGACTTTTTGCCAACAAGGTGACTCAGCACAAAAAGAGATAAGCTGATTGGCTAAGATATTTAGTAAGATACATCACTTACTAACTACAATGCCCATTCGAAGAACGTTACAACTTACAAGTACACAAATTTACGAACAGACAAAGAAACAGATTTACAAAACACACAAATGAAAATACGAACATACAAATGAAAATACTAACAGACAAAGGATTTAAAATGCGGAATGCAAATCGTTCGTTATAGATGCTTTTTCGGTGTTTCGTATTTTAGTAAGATTGTCCATTCGTACTTTCGTATTTTCGTTTGTTCGTTATTTTGCTTATTCGTAATTCCGTAATTTTCGTATTTTGGGTCTTTCAGCTATTCGGATGTTCGAATTGATACGAATGTACGAATACTAACAAATTCGTATGAAAATCCATTCGTTACGAACGGGAACGCACATATCTAAAAAATACTATTAACAATCAATAAACATCACATGTGATAAAAAAATTACATTTTATTAAATAAAAAATCATGATCCACATAAAAATAAAGTGTGTATACCCATAATATCCATAATCAAAAAGCATAGAACCTCCTTGGAATCTGTCCATTGTACACACATGATGGATACAATAAACTTTTTTTAACATCGATTTCCTTATAAGAAATATTTGATAATTTTATAAATAGCCAAATACAGTGGAACCTCGGATTGCGAGTAACACGGGTAACGAGCATTTTCGGAATATGAGCAATATATTATAAAAAATCGTGACTCGGTGTGTGAGTGTTGTCTTTGCACAATGAGCATGATTCCGGCCAAAGCAGTGTGCAGTACCACTTTTGGCCTGAGGTAGGGGGGCGCTGGAGCCAAACGTCGCCGATCTGAAAGGCCCGAGGACAGCACGGGTGACCTCGGGAAATCTCAGGTAGGAAGTCTTTCCGAGGTTTGCTGAGGTCAGCCGAAGTGTCCTCTGGCATTTTTGGACATTTCCGAGGCTCTCCGGCTGCATGAGGTATTGCATCCCATGGAAGTCAATGCGGAACAAATTATTTTAATTTCCATTGACTTCAATGGGGGAACTCGCTTTGGTATGCGAGTTCTTTGGATTACGAGCATTCTCCTGGAACGGATTATGCTCGTAATCCTGCCAGCCAGCCAGTTGGTACAGCCAGCCTTCTACGCATTTCGCCAAAGCTTTATCAGGAAGTTTGAGGTAATGTTTAAAGTTCATATTTATATGAAATCAGTATAATATATTTATATCATAATTAACCAGCCACTGACATTTTATACAATCAAATACATCCATAAATCCCATAAATGGGACATTAGTGGTGAGTGGATATGCAGTGCAGGGGAACCATCCCCCAAAAACTGTCAAGGACAACAGAGAGAATAGAGAGAACGGCGATTTTGTTACTGACTGCCTTAGAGGCTGTTGGAATATTTTGATTTGGTTTCTAGTAATAAAAATATGTACTCCACACCTGACTGAATCCTAATGTTATATTATTACATTGACTTCCATTTATAGGTATCCAGAGGCAGATATTGTGCTTCTCGTATCCGATCGCCGTCGTTTTCTCTATTCTCTCTGTTGTCCTTGACAGTTTTTGGGGATGGCCCCCCTGCACTGCAGATCCGCTCACTAATAATGTCCCACTTATGGTATTTATGGATGTATTTGTATAAAATTCTGTCGGTGGCTAGTTAGTTATGATTTAAATATTAATATACTGATTAGTATATTTGAACTTTCAAAGGTTATTTTTAAAATTATCAAATATTTATTATAAGGAAATTGATTTTAAAATGTTTATTGTATCCATTATGTTTGTATTCTGTACAGAGTCCAGGGAGGTTCTGTGCTTTTTGATTAAGGATATTATGGGTATCAGTGCGTCCATAGAGGGCACAGGAGCGCCGTCCCCTCTCTCTCTCCTGCACCGCCACTGAAATACAATACATAGATGCATGCATTGCTGTAATTTATGTATTGTCGCTCATGCCCACTATTCAGATGGCTGGCCCCCTGGTGAGCGCCGGCCAACTAAATAACAGCAGCTGGTTGGCTTTGGAAGTGTCTGTCAGAGCCAGCGGCTCTGATAGGCTTTCCGATTACAGCCTGAGGGCTTCCACATAGTTAACCAGGGGGCGCATGGGATGTGCGTTCCCTGGTTAACACTGACAGGCGTCTCGGCCAATCATGTTCACCGGTAACCTGATTGGCTGGCGGGACTACTTCGAGGGATCGATCCGAAGATGGCTGACTGAGAAAGGTAAGTGCCAGGCGGGAAAGGGAGGGCGATCTGGCGTCATTTTAGGGGCAAACTGGCAGCAATGGCATGGCACAGTAGCGACAATTGATGGCGCAGTGGCTACGTTTGGCATGGCCCAGTGATTACAATTGATAGGCACAGTGGCTGCGTTTGATGGGCACAGTTGCGTCAATTGATGGGCATTGATTTGAGCACCAGCCGCCACTGATGGGTATACACAATTACTTTTTATATGGAACATGATTTTTTTTTTTTATGATAAATGTAATTTTAATTCATTATACAGGATCTTACAAAAGTGAGTACACCCCTCACATTTTTGCTAATATTTTATTGTATGTTTTCATGTCATCTTTTCAACAAAAATATTTTGTATTATAGTTGTATACTATGCAGGATTGTTTATACTGAATAAATAAATTATTTACAATAATAAAGTTGAATACATTTATTTGTGCTTTTCATTATGATAATAAAGGTAATTTTATTTTTTTCTATTTCCGATTTGATTTGTCTTTTTTTCCCATATTCATAAACACCCTACATTAAGGTGCCTTGTGTTTGACCTTATGAACAGATGATATCATAACAGGATCCACATGTCCCTACTATTTCCACAACCCTAAGGGAACTTTCACACTGAGGCGCTGGGTGCGTCGGCGGTAAAGCGCCGCTATTTTTAGCAGCACTTTAACATAGTTTTAAAAGTGCCCTGCTAGCGGATGAAAAAGGGTTAATATCGACCACAAAACGCAGCGGCACTTTGCAGGCGGTACTGCCGCGCTGCCCATTGAACAATTGAGGACCTCAAGTCCCTCAATTGTTTTGTCAAAGTGCAAAAAATTCAGAATGGGTACTAGTACAGGACGTACCTGTACATGTTAAGAAATAAACGTTGTTTCTTTTTTTCATAATATTTTTTTTCTTTTATATACTGTCACCAGTACGGTCTCAGCATATGACTAGTGTGATGGTGATCAGGAAAGCAAACTGGTGATGCGTGTGTGTGTTTTTTTTTTTTTTTTAACATCCTGTCATCAGAGTAGTTTAGTGTCAACATAGTAACACTGTACTGTTCTGATTGGGTGATCAGGTTTTTTTTCTTTCTTCTATTGCTTATAACAGTGATGATCACTGCCATAAGCAATAGTTAAAGCGGAGTTCCACCCAGGAAAACAACAATTGCTCATCTTGCTAAAAAAAAATTAAATAAAAAAAACGTGAAAAAAAAATAAAAATACTCACCCAAAATACCTGTTGCTATGCGGAAGTCCGTAATCTGCCTCTTCCACACCGCGGTGTCTTTTCTTCTGCTTGTGAATGGGGCGCGCTGCTTTCTGGGAACTGTGTGTGTTCTCAGAGAGCAGCCACCCATTCACAAGCCAGTGTGAGACTCACGCAGGCGCAGTAGGAAATGGGCAGTGAAGCCGTACGGCGGCGTGGGACCCGGAGCGGGGCCATCAGCGCGGGCAAGTAGGACAAGGTAAGTGTCCCTATTTAAAGTCGGCAGCTACACTGTTAGTAGCTGCTGACTTTAAAAAAAAAAAAAAATTGCGGCTGGAACACCCCTTTAACTGTCATCATGGGTATCCATTCATGATCGCTTGCTTAGTGTTTTGCTAATCACATGGTACAGAATGCCCTGATTGGCCCACAGCCATCACTGGGCCAATCACAGCAGTAAGCAAACTGTTCATTAATAGAATGCCCACCACAGATATACTGCGGCAGGGTGGCTCTGTTGCGCGAAACAATGTATCTGTACGCGATTTCGCACAATAGATAGCGGCGCCATGCGCTGATTGGCCAGAGGGGGAGCCAATCAGCTCGATCTACCTATGTAACTGACTAGGAAGAACATGGTGATCTTGTAATCCTAAGCAGGAACACAGATCTTAGTTCATGCAGTCAGCTCACACACACACCCCCCCCACCCACACACACACACCCCCCACCACACACACTTAGAAAGCATCCCTCAGGGGCACACTTAACCCTTTGATAGGCCCTGATGTTAACCCTGCCAGTGTCATTCGTACAGTAAGTGCATACATTTAGCACCGATCACTGTAATAATGTCACTGGTTCCCCAAAATGTGTCAAATGTTGCAGTCCTGCTAAAAATCTCTGATCGCTGCCGCCATTACTAGTAAAATAAAAAGCCATACAAGTGGTTATGGCAGGGTATGGGCAGGGATGGCTGGATCTGTGACTGCAATTGTCACAAATCCAGCCCTCGGTGCCGCTGCTGCCATTCGCTCTCTCCCCCTCTCCTCTCACACTGTACTGATCGGAACAGAGAAACTGGTGTCATGACGCCGGTTTGTCTACAAGTGATTGTGCCATCATTTGACGGAGTGATCATGTGGTAAACAGTCGCTGTCATTGGCGATTTACTGTGATCCTTGATGCGCCGTGTCCTCTGGATGCAGCAGTCATGGAGACTCCCGTGTGCGCACCACAGGGGGCAGGCATGATTCTGCAGGGATGTTATATAACGCCCTCCCGGAGTTAAGGAACCAACCTGTCGCCGTTATTCGGTGGTGGGCGGTGGTTAAATGAGGCTAAACGGATCTGGGCCTGCAGGTAAAACCAAGGACGTACTTTAACCCCTTCCTTACTGGGCCATAGCAATATGACGGTGGCAGGAACCCTCCCTCCGGGTGGACATCATATGACGTCCTTTGCCTTCCGGCCATCCAGGGGGCGTGCGTGACCCGGCGGCTGCGGTGTCCGCCGGGCACCCACAATCACGGCAGGAGTGTGGATCTGTGTGTGTAAACGCACAGATCCACCGCCTGTCAGAGGTGAGGAGACTGATGTGTGTTCCCAGTACAGAGGAACACACATCTGTCTCCTTCCTTTGTGAGTCCCCTCTCCCCCTACAGTTAGAATCACTCCATAGGGAACATATTAACCCTTTGATCGCTCCCCTAGTGTATGAGTAATGAGTTGAGTTCAGTTTTATAGCACTAATCGCTGTATGAATGTGAATGGTTCCAAAAATGTGTCAGAAGGGTCTGATATGTCCGCCGCAATGTCACGGTCACAATTATAATTGCAGATTGGCGCCATTACTAGTAAAAAAAAAGTAATAGATCTATCCCCTATTTTGTAGACGCTATAACTTTTGTGCAAACCTTATCTATATACGCTTATTGCGTTTTTTATTTTTTACCAAAAATATGTAGAATGCGTATCGGTCTAAACTGAGAAAAAAAATGTTTGTTTTTTTTGTTTTTAATTGTGATATTTATTAAATAAATAAAAAAAAAATATTTTTTCAAAATTGTCGCTCTTCTATTGTTTATAGCGCAAAAAATAAAAACCGCAGAGATGGTCAAATACCACCAAAAGAAAGCTCTATTTGTGGGGGGAACATAAAGATTTCATTTGGGTACAGTGTTGCATGACCTCGCAATTGTCATTCAAAGTGCGACAGCAGGAGAATTATACAAACAAATGATTTGTCAAACCCACAAGGGCTTTTTTTTGTTACCGCTACTATTTCTTTATATTGACTTGAAATTTACAAATGCAGCAATTTCGAAATTGGATGAAAGGTTTAGCACTGGGAAACATTAAAAGATAATAAGTGCATTTTATATACAACTACAGTGTCTCACAAAACTGAGTACACCCCTCACATTTTCATGTGACAACACTGAAGAAATGGCACTTTGCTACAAAGTAAAGTAGTGATTGTACAGCTTGTATAACAGTGTAAATTTGCTGTCCCCTCAAAATAAGTCAGCACACAGTCATTAACAACTTAAGACCCGGATCTTTAGGCAGCTAAAGGACCCGGACAGGTTTTGCGATTCGGCACTGCTTTGCTTTAACAGACAATTGCGCGGTTGTGCGATGTGGCTCCCAAACAAAATTGGCGTCCTTTTTTTCCCACAAATAGAGCTTTCTTTTGGTGGTATTTGATCACCTCCTGCGGTTTTTATTTTTTGCGTTATAAACAAAAATAGAGTGACAATTTTGAAACAATATATCTATTATATATATCTATTTTTTTCTTTTTGCTATAATAAATATCCCCCCAAAAATATATATATATATATATATATATTAAAACAAATTGTTTCCCTCAGTTTAGGCCGATACATATTCTTCTACCTATTTTTGGTAAAAAAAAATCGCAATAAGCGTTTATCGGTTGGTTTGCGCAAAATGTATAGTGTTTACAAAATAGGGGATAGATTTTATTTTTTACTACTAATGGCGGCGATCAGTGTTTTTTTTTTTTCGTGACTGTGACATTATGGCGGACACTTCGGACAATTTTGACACATTTTTGTAATTTTCACAGCAAAAAATGCATTTAAAGCGGAGCTCCAGCCACGATATTTTTTTTTTAAAGTCAGCAGCTACTAACTTACCTTGTCCTACTTGCCCGCGCTGATGGGCCCCCCGACGCCGGTCCCACGATCGCTCCGGGTCCCGCGCCGCCATTCACACTATGGGAAACAGGCAGTGAAGCCGTACGGCTTCACTGCCCATTTCCTACTGAGCCTGCGTGAGTCTCACGCTGGCTTGTGAATGGGCGCGCTGCTCTCTGAGAACACACACAGTTCCCAGAAAGCAGCGCGCCCCATTCACAAGGAGAAGGACAAGAAGAAAAGGCACCGCGGAGTGGAAGAGGCAGATTACGGACTTCCGCATAGCAACGGCTATTTCGGGTGAGTATTTTTTTTTTGTTTTTTTTTATTTAATTTATTTAAACAACATGGCAAAATGTTGTTTTCCTGGGTGGAGCTCCGCTTTAAAATGCAATGTTTACTGTGAAAATGACAATTAAGTTTGGGAGTTAACCACAAGGGGGCTCTGAAGGGGTTATATATGACGTAATATGTGTTTATAACTGTAGGAGGGGTGTGGCTGTAGGTGTGACATCATCGATTGTGTATTATAAAAGGGATCACACGATCGATCACGGTGCCACAGTGAAGAATGGGGAAGCTGTGTTTACACACAGCTCTCCCCGTTCTTCAGCTCCGGGACGGATCGGGGGACTTCAGCGCCGATTGGGTCCCGCGGTCGCGGGGCTTCGGACCCACGGCTGGGCACTAGCAGAGGACGTACCTGTACGTGCATGTGCCCAGCCGTGCCATTCTGCCAACGTAAATGTGCAGGAGGCGGTCCTTAAGCGGTTAATGTCTAAACCACTGGAAACAAAAGTGAGTACATCCCTAAGTGAAAATGTCCACATTGGGCCCAATTAGCTATTTTCCCTCCCCATGTCATGTGACTCGTTAGTGTTACAATGTCTCAGGTGTGAATGGGGAGCAGGTGTTAAATTTGGTGTTATCACTCTCTGACACTGGTCACTGGAAGTTCAACATGGCACCTCATGGCAAAGCACTTTCCCAACATTTATAGATGTGAATGAGGGACACCTACAAGCAAACGTATGTAGGCATAGGGCACAACCCCATGCCACACCCCCTTAAAGGAGAATTAACCCCCCAAAAAAGGTTAAATAAATCCACAAGGGACTTTTTACCACTACTATTCCATTATATTGGCTTTTAAAATTTACAAATGAATTATAATTCTGATGAAAGGTTTAGCCCTGGGAAACACTTTTTGAAAGATAAAAGGTGCATTTTACATACAACTTCATAGATCAGACCAAAATGATGGACAAATCAGGAAGCTGTGCCTGTCCTTTATACTCCCAAAACCTTATAAGCATCATGCACACCCAGTATTATAGATATTTCTCAATTTTTCTGCTCCATACATAAGCAGAACAGTCAGCTCATCTGTGTCCCACAATTCTCAGTGACATTTCCGATTCTAATAGACAGCAGCATTATCAGGTCACCAGAGAAGACAGATAATCGTGAAAGCATTGTATGGGACCGGACGCTGTTTTCCCAATTCAAAGATGGCGCCTGAGTAGGAGTCACAGACGTCTCGCGAGATCTGCGCGCTGCGGAAGCGGAAGTACGGTGGCTGCTGCTCATGGCTGGCTTAGAGAGGGAGCGCGGGATGGGGAGCTGAGTGTCCCCGGTCTCCATAGCAACGGGGCCAGACCGCGGAGCGGGGGACACTGTCACCATGAACAGGAAGAAGGGAGACAAGGGCTTCGAGAGCCCCCGGCCATACAAATTATAAGTATCCCCTGTATACCCCTCTGTATATGGAGCCCTCTTCTACCTGTATACACCACACACCTCTCTGTATACAGAACACTCATATGCATATATACACCACACACCTCTCTGTATATAGAGCCCTCTTCTACCTGTATACAGAGCCCTCATATACATGTATACACAACATATTTCTCTGTATACAGACCCCTTATATGCATATATACACCACACAACTCTGTATATAGAGCCCTCATATACATATATACACTACATATTTCTCTGTATACAGACCCCTTATATGCATATACACACCACACACCTCTCTGTATATAGAGCCCTCTTCTACCTGTATACAGAGCCCTCATATACATATATACACTACATATTTCTCTGTATACAGAGCCCTCATATATCTGTATATACCTCTCTGTATACAGAGCCTACATATATACACTACATACCTCTCTGTATATAGAGCCCTCTTCTACCTGTATATACTACATACCTTTTTGTAGTATTTGCGGGAGTACTTGTACTCCCGCAAATACCCCCAATACCCAAATAGAATACTTTGCGCCCCCCCCCGCCGCCGTATATACAAAGCCGCCGCCGCGAACATTACATGCAGCTTTCGTTTTTCAATAGCTGTTTTCCCTATCGCCCGCCCTGTCTAAAGGACAATCCCCCTTGTTAGCGATTGGACGGATCTGTTCAATCACAAGCAAGAGGGAGTGTCCTTTACACAGGGCGCGCGATAGGGAAAACAGCTATTGAAAAACGAAAGCTGCATGTAATGTTCGCGGCGGCAGCTTTGTATATACGGCAGCATCATCATCAGGTAGGGGGACATCATGGCTGCATATGTGGGGGGACATGGCTGCATATGTGGGGGGACATGGCAGCAATATGTGGGGGGACATGCATGGCTGCAATATGTGGGTATCGGGACAACCCTATACTGTATATACCACATACCTTTTTGTATACAGAGCCCCCTTCTACCTGTATACAGAGCCCTCATATACATGTATACACAACATATTTCTCTGTATACAGACCCCTTATATGCATATATACACCACACAACTCTGTATATAGAGCCCTCATATACATATATACACTACATATTTCTCTGTATACAGACCCCTTATATGCATATACACACCACACACCTCTCTGTATATAGAGCCCTCTTCTACCTGTATACAGAGCCCTCATATGAATGAATGAATGAATGAATGGGAACTTATATAGCGCAGCACATGCGAAGTAAATCGCCTCTGGGCGCTTGTTGTTCCTGTCTCTCTTGAGATCAAAAGAGATGAGTCTTAATCTTTCTCCTAAAGACTAAGTAGTTCTCCTCCAGCCGAATGCAGGCTGGTAAGGCGTTCCATAGTCTGGGACCTTGGACAGCGAATCTCCTGTCTCCTTTGGACTTGTATCTGGCTTTCGGTATCTGAAGCCGATTTTGATTGGTGGATCGTAGAATACGATTGGGATTGTGAATTTTTAATTTTTCGCATAGATAAGGGGAGCATTCCCATGGATACATCTATGCGCTAGACAGAGAGCTTTAAAGGTGATTCTGTCTTTAACTGGTAGCCAGTGAAGGGATCTCAGTGAAGATGAGATCGATTCCCAGGGTTTTTTTTCCCAGTCACAAGTCTGGCGGCCGTATTTTGAACGACTTGAAGACGAGCGATTTGGTACTTGGGGAGTCCGAGGTAAAGGGCATTTGCATAGTCCAGTCTGGAGTTTACAATTGCTCCCACCACGACCGCTATGTCTTTCTTGGGAATAAAAGGCGGTGAGTCTGCGTAGTAGGCGCAGCAGATGGTGAGATCCGCTGACTACTGCCCCTATTTGTGCGTTCATTGTCATGTCGGAGTCAAAAGATGACCCCAAGACTTTTGACTTTGGCGCTAGGGGTGATGATTTTGCCCAGAATGGGCGGGGGGATCCAGGTTGTTGACGATTGATTCCTACGCTTGGCGTGAAACAGAAGGAGTTCTGTTTTCGCTCCGTTGAGTTTGAGATAACTCTTTGTCATCCAGTCCTCTATCAAAGAGAGGCATGTCTCTAGATTGAGGTGGTGATCCTTTTTATTGCAAATGCGGAAGTACAGTTGCGTGTCGTCTGCATATGAGTGATATAGCAGTTTTTGGCTGCTGATGATTTCGAAAAGAGGACGCACATAGATGTTGAATAACATCGGCGACAGGGGAGATCCTTGAGGGACCCCGCACGATAATGTGCGTTGTTCAGAAGTGAAGGGTCCTAGCTTCACTATTTGCGAACGGTTTTCCAAAAAAAGAGAGGAGAACCAGGATAGATCTGCGACTTTGGCTATTTTAGCCAGCCGCGTCAATAGCAGCTTGTGATCAACTGTGTCAAAGGCTGCGCTTAGGTCCAGCAAAACCAGAAGAGAAGATTCTCCTTCGTCTGCGGCCTCGAGAACGTCGTCCCATATCTTAAGCAATGCTGTTTCCGTCCCGTGACCGGGACGGAATCCTGATTGAAGTGGGTCGAGTAAGTTGTGGGTATCTAGATGCAGTTGCAGCTGCTGTACCACAGCTTTCTCCATTACCTTGGAGAGAACATTTAGGCCTGTTATGGGGGCGCCAGTTGAGTGGATCCTTGGGATCCAGGGTGGCTTTCTTCAAGATGGGTTGAATGAAACCCTCCTTCAGCTGGGAGGGCATTATGCCCTCCCTGAAGGATTGGTTGATAAGCTGCGTGACAGGAGGTGCCAGGATATCGGCGCATTCCTTGAGCAGTTTAGTGGGGATAATATCATTTGGGCGCAGTAATATGCAGGTTGCGCAGTGCTGTTGCGCAGAGTGCCGATGATATTTTTAGTGGTCTGAATAGAGATGGATTCCAGCGTGAACTCACCTAACTGTGGTGAATTGCTGCCGGTGCTGTGTAAATGACTACGGGGGGGGCTGGGAGAGCAATTGTTCTGCTGAATGCTTTGCCGGATAGCCTCAATTTTGTTAATAAAGCAAATCCGACAACTCATCGCAAAATTCTTGTGTATCCAAGTTGGGGGCTTCCAGACATCGTGGATTCATGGTCTGAGTGACCAGCTTGAAGAGTTCGCGGGGTCGATTTAGGGCACCGTTGATAGCCTCAGAAAAATAGTTTTTCTTGGCTTCGAAGATTTGCTTGTAGTATTTTCTGGTTTTTGCCTTGTAGATCGAGAGGTTCTCATCTGAAGAGCTTCTTTTCCAGGCTGCTTCTGCCCTTCTGCGCTCTTGCTTCAGTAGCGCCAGCTGGTTGTTGAACCAGCCAGAGTTATTTTTCCTGATCAGAGTCTTTCGTTTCGGCGCTATCAAGTCAGAGCTGACTGCAATAGTGCTGTGTTTATGGCCTCCAGAGTTTCTTCCGCTGTTTGGTGCGGTTGAATTGTGTTTAATTTTCCCCTAACGTGGCTTTGAAGAGTTCCGAGTGGAGCTTCTTCTGACATCTGGTCCAGTGTGTTGTCACTGGATTTGATGTTTTTGTTAGGGGGGGGAATTCAGAAATAATGAACTTTATTGCATGGTGATCTGTCCATGGCAATGGGTTCATTATCCAATATTTTTATTTCCAGATCTTGTCTGAAAATAAGATCGAGCGTGTGACCTGAAGCATGTGTGGGCCCCACATACTAGTTGCTGAAGCCCTAATCCTTCCAAGTGGTCGATGCAGGCGTCGGCAATGGGGTCTTGCGGGGAGTTGGCCCAGAGGTTGAAATCCCCGAGCAGCAAAAGGTGTTTGCTGTTCAGGGTATAGGTGGAGGCAAAGTCCGTCAAAGATGGGAGCAGCTGCGACTTGGGGCCGGGTGGCCTATAGCAGAGTAGAATCCGGACGGTCTCCTGGCCATTTACTTGCAGTTGAAGAGTAAGGGTTTCCATAAATGGAAGAGGATTTTGGAGGCTTGGTTTTGTGATCGCAAGACGCGTCTTATGGATCACCGCCAGTCCTCCTCCTATACATATATACACTACATATTTCTCTGTATACAGAGCTCTCATATACATATATACACTACATATTTCTCTGTATACAGAGCCCTCATATACCTCTCTGTATACAGAGCCTACATATATACACTACATACCTCTCTGTATATAGAGCCCTCTTCTACCTGTATATACTACATACCTTTTTGTATACAGAGCCCTGTTCTACCTGTATACTGTAATTAGGGTTGTCCCGATACCAGTATCGGTATCGGGACCGATTCCGAGTATTTGCGGGAGTACTTGTACTCCCGCAAATACCCCCGATACCCAAATAGAATACTTTGCGCCCCCCCCCCCGCCGCCGTATATACAAAGCCGCCGCCGCGAACATTACATGCAGCTTTCGTTTTTCAATAGCTGTTTTCCCTATCGCCCGCCCTGTCTAAAGGACAATCCCCCTTGTTAGCGATTGGACGGATCTGTTCAATCACAAGCAAGAGGGAGTGTCCTTTACACAGGGCGCGCGATAGGGAAAACAGCTATTGAAAAACGAAAGCTGCATGTAATGTTCGCGGCGGCAGCTTTGTATATACGGCGGCATCATCATCAGGTAGGGGGACATCATGGGCTGCATATGTGGGGGGACATGGCTGCATATGTGGGGGGACATGGCTGCATATGTGGGGGACATGGCTGCATATGTGGGGGGACATGGCTGCATATGTGGGGGGACATGGCTGCATATGTGGGGGGACATGCATGGCTGCAATATGTGGGTATCGGGACAACCCTATACTGTATATACCACATACCTTTTTGTATACAGAGCCCCCTTCTACCTGTATACTGTATACACTACACACCTCTCTGTATACAGATCCCTCATATACATATACACTACATAACTCTCTGTATATGGCTTCTACCTGTATACTGTATATACCTCAATGTACACCTCTGTATATGGAGCCTTCTTCTCCCTGTTTACTGTATATACTACATACCTCTCTGTATAAAGAGCCCTCTTCAACCTGTATATACCTCTTGGTATACAGAGCTCTCATATATTTGCCTGTATATACCACATACCTCTCTGTATATGGAGCCCTCTCCCACCTGTATACTGTGTATATAGACTGCACTCATACATACTTATGTGCCTCTGTATTCTCTATATAGCGTGCCATGTCTGTGTATAGTCACTTTTACGTGTATAGTGTGTGTGTGTATACAAGTCATACACCGATCACCCACCTAATACAGATTAAGTCTCCCGTGTATCCTGCCCCCCATCGCGGCACATACTCCACTAGATCTCTGAAGGTATTCAGTGATATCTGGCACCAAGCTGTCAGTAGCAGATCCTTTAGATCCTGTAAGATGTGAGGTGGGACCTCCATGGATCAGACTTGTTTCCCAGCACATCCCACAGTTGCTCGATTGGACTGAGATCTGCAGAATGTGGAGGCCAAGTCACCACCTCAAACTATTTGTTCCTCGAACCATTCTTGAACCATATTTGCATAGTCTATTATCCATCTGAAAGAGGCCACTGTCATCAAGGAATAACATTTCCATGAAGGGGTGTACTGGTGGTCAACGTTGAAGGAGGGGGAGGGTCGTACAGACTGGCAGACCCAAGAACACCTACAAAGCAGGCCCAAAGCATCACACTGCCTTCGCCAGCTTGCCTTCTTCCCATAGTGCATCCTGGTGCCACCTAGGGTTGCCACCTCATCCCTATAAACCTGAACACATGTGAATTACACAGGTTCTGAGTAAGGATGAGCTCTAGCGTGTGCGCACACTACACGTGCAGAGCCCACCAGCAAGTCTTCATGGCGCTGCGCTAATCACAGCCAGGGAGACATTGTCCCGATGCTCGGCTGCAGAGATCGGGAAATGTCTCCCTGGCTGTGATTAGCACAGCGCAGTGGAGACTTATTGGTGGGCTCTGCATGTGTAGTGTGCGCACACGCTAGAGCTCATCCTTAGTTCTGAGGCTAATTTAATGCAGATTAGACACTTACCACCTTAATCAGCCACATAACCTGTGTAATTAATATGTGTTCAGTTTTAAAGGGATGAGGTGGAAACTCTGGTGCCTCAGGTGACACACTCTCAGCCATTCACATGATGTGAAAGATCACGTGATTCGCAGACCAGACCACCTTCTTCCATTGCTCTGTAGTCCAGTTCTGATGTTTACATGCCCATTGTAGGCACCTTTGGCTGTGGACACGGGTCAGCATGGGCACCCTGACCGGTCTGCAGCTATGCAACCCCATACACCACAAACTACACTGCACATTTTTTTTCTGCTTTCAACACATCAACTTCAGGGGTAAAATGTTCACTTGCTGCCTAATGTGTGTGTGTGTGTGTATATATATATATATATATATATATATATATATATATATATATATATATATAAATGTGTGTCCACTTACACATGTGTACTAGAGGTCGACTGATATATCGGGCGATTTTTGGCACTTTTCTAATTAATCGGCATTGGCCGATTGTGCTGATGTAAAACTTCAGAGGGACTTGCAAATAACTTCTGTATCATAGAAGTCAATTGTTGCGATGGAGTCCGTCTGCTCCCGCCAGCTCAGCGGGAGATCTGTCCGCAGATCTCCGCTGAGCTGATGGATGACAAGCTCCTCTCTGCTCACTGAGCGGGGAGGGGCTTGCCGGGGCACCACTGTGTCCTATGGAGCGGTCAAATGGAAACGGACAGCATGTCCGTTTTCATCAGATCTTACCCGATCCGATCCGCCATGGATGGATGGGGATGTGGGGATGTTTTTATTGGATCGGATAGGGTCGGATGTCAGCGAACATGTCTCCGCTGACATCCGACGCTCTATAGCGAAGCATGGAGTGGCCGTTCGGGTCCGCCTGAAAAACTGACAGGTGGACCCGAACGGATCATAGTGTGAATGAGGCCTTAATCTTTTCTGACACTTGTTGCTTACAAGTAAAAATCCTGTATTTTCTGCTAGAAAATCACTTGGACGCTACAGACCAAAAGTTTGGACACGCCTTCTCATTCCAAGAGTTTCATAACTATGAAAATTGTAGATTCACACTGAAGGCATCAAAACTATGAATTAACACATGTGGAATTATATACATAACAACATAGTGTGAAACAACTGAAAATATGTCATATTCTAGGTTCTTCAAAGTAGCCACCTTTTGCTTTGATTACTGCTTTGCACACTCTTGGCATTCTCTTGATGAGCTTCAAGAGGTAGTCACCTGAAATGATCTTCCAACAGTCTTGAAGGAGTTCCCAGAGATGCTTAGAACTTGTTGGCCCTTTTGCCTTCACTCTGCGGTCCAGCTCACCCCAAACCATCTTGATTAAGTTCAGGTCCGGTGACTGTGGAGGCCAGGTCATCTGGCGCAGCTCCCCATCACTCTCCTTCTTGGTCAAATAGCCCTTACACAGCCTGGAGGTGTGTTTGGGGTCATTGTCCTGTTGAAAAATAAATGATGGTCCAACTAAACGCAAACCGGATGGAATAGCATGTCGCTGCAAGATGCTGTGGTAGCCATGCTGGTTCAGTATGCCTTCAATTTTGAATAAATCCCCAACAGTGTCACCAGCAAAGCACCCCCACACCATCACATCTCCTCCTCCTCCATGCTTCACAGTGGGAACCAGGCATGTAGAGTCCATCTGTTCACCTTTTCAAAGATCTCAAATTTGGACTCATCAGACCAAAGCACAGATTTCCACTGGTCTAATGTCCATTCCTTGTGTTCTTTAGCCCAAACAAATCTCTTCTGCTTGTTGCCTTTCTTTAGCAGTGGTTTCCTAGCAGATATTCTACCATGAAGGCCGGATTCACACAGTCTCCTCTTATCAGTTGTTCTAGAGATGTGTCTGCTGCAAAAGGTGGCTACTTTGAAGAACCTAGAATATCACATATATTTTCAGTTGTTTCACACTTTTTTGTTATGTATATAATTCCACATGTGTTAAAGCGGAGTTCCACCCTTAAAACCACTTTCTTTCATCCCATCCAGCATACTGGCGTCAGCGCCAGTGCCAGTATGCTGTTTTTTTTTTTTTTTTTAATCCATGTACTTACTTTATAATAGATCATTTAATTTTGGGCGCACCGCGGTGTATGTCGCCGCTATAAGGCGTCACGCCTTCCGGAAACAGCCGACTAGCGTACGGCTCTTCTCGACGCCTGCGCACAGACCCAGGAGCTGACTGCGCAGGCGCCGTAAATAGCCGGTCCTAGTTCGGCTTTTTTCGGAGGGGGTGACGTGGCTATATACGGCGCCTGCGCAGTCAGCTTCTGAGTCTGCGTAGGCGCCGAGAAGAGCCAAACGTCGGCTGTTTCCGGAAGGCGTGACGCCTTATAGCGGCGACATACACGGCGGTGCGCCCAAAATTAAATGATCTGTTATAAAGTAAGTACTTGGATTAAAAAAAAAAAAAAAAAAACAGCATGCTGACGCCAGTATGCTGGATGGGATGAAAGAAAGTGGTTTTAAGGGTGGAACTCCGCTTTAATTCATAGTTTTGATGCCTCCAGTGTGACTCTACAATTTTCATAGTCATGAAAATAAAGAAAACTTTTGGAATGAGAAGGTGTGTCCAAACTTTTGGTCTGTACTGTGTGTGTGTGTGTGTGTATATATATAATATTACATTACAATTTTAGCAGAGACCCTAGGGAATAAAATAGCGGTTGTTGCAATATTTTAATTTCGATATATTTTTGTGAAGATTTTCAAAAGATAAGTTATCAAAAAGAAAGTTACAACAAATGACTGTCATTCAC
This sequence comes from Rana kukunoris, assembly GCA_029574335.1. Lineage (NCBI taxonomy): Eukaryota > Metazoa > Chordata > Amphibia > Anura > Ranidae > Rana > Rana kukunoris. The sequence goes on from JAJQKJ010001462.1 coordinate 64,063, forward strand.
AAAGACAGTACCTTCCATATCCTGGGGTGAAAATCGCATAAACCTTTCACCAATGACATAATTAAATATGATATGCCGACATCAGCCATCCGCAAGCAAGGCGAATCTACCTGCCATAGAACTATTAGCCACCCTTAAACATTTCTGAGGAAAGTCCCAACAGGTCAGGCGCAGTGTTTCCCACCCCCCCCAGAAACCTCAGTGGGATCAGACTGCCTCTCGGGAAATGCGATCACAACGCCCCCACCTGCAACCATCATCAAATTACCACTAGGTGAGTGAGGATGGCAATTGCATTAAATGCGTAAACTCAGCCATGAGAGTTGGCACCGAGAGAAGTCAGTCTTATTGTTGCAACATTTTATGTCACACGGTATTTGCGCAGCGGTCTTTCAAATGCAATTTTTTTGGGGAAAAAATACACTTTAACCACTTATGACCCAGACCAAAATGCAGCTAAAGGACCTTGCCCCTTTTTGCGATTCGGCACTGTGTCGCTTTAACTGACAATTGCGCGGTCATGCGACGTGCCTCCCAAACAAAATTGGCGTCCTTTTTTCCCCACAAATAGAGCTTTCTTTTGGTGGTATTTGATCACCTAGGCGGTTTTTATTTTTTGTGCTATAAACAAAAATATAGCGACAATTTTGAAAAAAAAAATGCAATATTTTTTGCTATATTATATATATATATATATATCTCACCCAAAAATATATAAACATTTATTTTTTTCCCTCAGTTTAGGCCTATACGTATTCTTCTACCTATAATTGGTAAAAAAAAAATCACAATAAGCTTTTATCGGTTGGTTTGCGTAAAATTTATAGCGTTTAGAAAATAGGGGGTAGTTTTATTGCATTTTTATTCTTCCTTTTTTTTTTTTTTCGTGACTGCGACATTATGGCAGACACTTCAGACAATTTGGACCATTGTCATTTCACAGCAAAAAATGCATTATTTACTGTGGAAATGACAGTTGCAGTTTGGGAGTTAACCACAGGGGGCGCTGATGGGGATATGTGTGACCTGAAGTGTGTTTACAACTGTAGGGGGGTGTGGCTGTAGGTGTGACGTCATCGATTGTGTCCCCCTATAACAGGGATGACACAATCGATGCTGTTACAGTGAAGAACGGGGAAGCCGTGTTTACACGCGGCTCTCCCCGTTCTTCAGCTCCGGGGACCGATCGCCGCACTCCAGCAGCGATCGGGTCCGCAAGTCCCGCGGTCCCGGAGCTTTGGACCGGGTCACAGGAGCGTGCCGTGGGCACGCGCCCGTGCCCCACGGCTGGGTACTAGCACAGCACGTGCTTCCTGATTACCTTACCGAAGATGGCTGGGGCAGCACCCGAGAGCCAAGGGACAGATCGGCTTTGGGTGCCGACATCGCGGGCACCCAGGACAGGTAAGTGACCATATTTTAAAAGTCAGCAGCTGCTGTATTTGTAACTGCTGACTTTTAATATTTTTTTTCAGCGGAACTCCGCTGCTTTCACACCGGAGCAGACAGGCGTTGACGGTAAAACACGTTACTTTTAGCTGCGCTTTACCGTAATTTTAGCGGCACTATTCGGCTGCTAGTGGGGCACATATAACCCAGCTAGCGGCAGATGAAGAGGTTAAAGGTGCCCGTGTAGCACCACTGCAGAAGCGCTTTGCAGATGCTTCGACAACAGTGCCCATTCATTTCAATGGGCAGGAGTGGTGGAGGAGCGGTATACACCGCTCCAAAGATGCTGCTTGCAGGACTTTTTTTAACGTCCTGCCAGCGCACCGCCCCAGTGTGAAAGCACTTGGCCGTTTTGCAGGCACTTCACCCCAGCGTGAAAGGTGTGCAACTGTTAGATTTTATGAGATGATGGGGGAAAAAAAAATCAGCCTAACATATTGGGCCAAAAAATAAATAAAAAAAATCGGCATCGTATATCGGCCATCGGCCGCCGCAATTTCTAAATATCGTCATCGGCCAGAGAAAAACCCATATCGGTCGACCTATAGTGTGTACTATACCTACCTACCGCCCTTATGTGCTCCATACATACCTACATGGGTCAAAATTTGTCTAGTTTAGCAGGAGGGTCCATACAAATTTCAATTCATGTATGGGCAGGCTGATTGTACCCATCGATCTGGATACAACCAACCTGTCAGATTTTTGGCATGCGTTTACTATCTATGGCTATAGCCACTAGTAGTAATCGCTGTGTTCTCACAGTTGGGAATGTTCTTTACATAAGCACCCCCCGACAATAGCTCTGCAAATTAAATCTTCTATGGGCTGCTGCCTTACTTCATCCATACATACCTGTACTAGTGTGTATATAGACCCTGTATGGTACTGTATGTGTGTGTGTATGATTTATCTCCTTCCCCATGTTTATATTATTATGTTGCACTCGCACTACCCTGTCTGTAGATGACCGCTCTTCCTTATAGCTCCCATCTCCATTACCATTTGGGTTATATGGTTGTAATGTGTGAATAATTTTGTTTCTCTTTCTCTCTATACAACTCACCAGGTAGTCTGCATCAACAATATAAATTTTCAGAGGAAATCTGTCATTGTAAGTATTTATTTTATTTTATTAAGTATTTATTTATTTTTTATTTTATTTTTTTTGTCTGATGTTACTGTGAAATGTTTTGCGCTGGCTGGTGGCATTTGAAACATTTCCCCCTTATAAACCTAAAAACACAAAGCCCTTAGATTCAAGGCGAAACTAAACCCACAGTTTTAAAGCAGAGTTCCACCCAAAAGTGTAACTTCCACTTATCTGATTACTGATTCACATTCCTGGGAATGTAACTGTCACATTTCCTTGTGTCCTCAACCCAACTGGGCACATGCATGTACAGGTACGTCCTGTGCTAGTGCCCAGCCGTGGGTCATGGGCGCGGGTCTGGCGATCGGTCCCCAGAGCTGAAGAATGGGGAAGAGCCGTGTGTAAACACAGCTTCCCCGTTCTTCACTGTGGCGGTGTCATCGATCGTGTGATCCTTTTTATAGAGATACACAATTGATGACGTCACACTTACAGCCACACCCCCCTACAGTTGTAAACACACACAGGGAACACATAACTCCTTCAGCGCCCCCTTGTGGTTAACTCCCAAACTGCAAATGTCATTTTCACAATAAACAATGCATTTTAAATGCATTTTTTGCTGTGAAAATGACAATGGTCCCAAAAATGTGTCAAAATTGTCCGAAGTGTCCACCACTATGTCGCAGTCACAAAAAAAATTGCTGATCGCCGCCATTATTAGTAAAAAATTATAATTAATATAAATACAATAAAACTTTCCCCTATTTTGTAAACGCTATACATTTTGCGCAAACCAACCAATAAACGCTTATTGCGATTTTTTTTTTTTTTTTTTTACCAAAAATAGGTAGAAGAATACGTATTGGCCTAAACTGAGGAAAAAAAATATTGAATTTTTTTCTTTTCTTTTATTTACTTTTAAATAGTTTTTTTTTGTTTTTTTTTTCCTCAGGGATTTGTGGATTTAACAATATTCCCTACGGTGGCCAATTTGAACAGGATCAAGCTGAACAGTAAACAATGCAGAATATACAGAGTGAAAGTGAATGAGCTGGAGGCAGCGTTCTTATACAACGACCCCACGCTGGAAGTCTGTCACCACGAGTCCAAACAGTAAGTGCTCCGATTTTTTTTTTCCTCATTCATCGAATGCTGCTTGGTTGGCTTTACGTACAGTAGATAGAGCAGCACGGTTCTGGCTAAAATGAGAATCACAATTTTTTTGCTTAGAATAAAGATCACGATTCTCACGGTGTAACATCTTCTTTCACATATACAAATAAATTGGGCTAACTTTGCTGTTTAGTTTTTTTGTTTTTTTTTATTAATTAAAGTTTGTTTCCAAAAAAGTTGCATTTGAAAAACTGCTGCGCAAATACCATGTGACATAAAATATTGCAACAACCACCATTTTATTCTCTAGGGTCTCTGCTAAAAAAAAGAGAATATATCATGTTGTAGGTCATTTTCTAGCAGAAAATGATTTTTACTTTTAAGCAACAAATGTCAGGAAGGGTTTGGTCTTGAATTGGTTAAACTTCCCTCATCTACTTTCCTTTGATAAAAGAACTAAAAGATACTTTGTTTCCACTTATTCCTGTGTTGTTTTAAAACGCGGCAGTCTGCCTGGATTTTGTTTATCCAGCTGTGAAAACTCTCTTCACTTGTTAGATCAGGGCTTCACACATTTGCTTGGAATCTAGGAGCCAGCTAAAAAAGTTAGGAGCCAGCACACCACGGATCATCACGTATCTTCCAAAGCTTTTATTTTTATTTATTACGGCTACTTGTATAGTGCTGTCAATTTACGCAGAGCTTCACACACATATATATATTGTACATTTACATCAGTCCCTGTACAATCCAAGGTCCCTAACTCACATTCATACATACACATAGTAGGGCCGATTTAGACAAAAGCCATTTAACCTATCAGCATGTCTGTGTTGGAGGAAACCCACACAGACACAGAGAGAAAAGGCAAACTCCAGGCAGGTAGTGCCATGGTTGGGATTGGTTAGGATTCATACTGACGACCCTAGTACTGCTAGGCTGAAGTGATAACCACTTAGCCACTGTGCTGAAGACACATTTGCAGCTTCCATCCCCTAACCTTCTGACACTCCTGGGGCTTGATGATTCTTAATTATTATTTAAAGAGGAGGTTCAGTTTAATTTTCAAAACTTAAGTCAGCAGCTACAAAAACCTATAGCTGCTGACTTTTAATAAACAGATGCTTACCTGTCCGAGGATCCACAGCAAGTGGCCACTGATTACTGTAAAAATGTCACTGGCAGAGAAGGGGTTAACACTAGGGGGAGATCAAGGGGTTAAATGTGTTCCCTAATGTGTGTTGTAGCTGAAGGTGGAGGAGACTGACTTGGGGAAATTACACATTTCTGTTCATGATTTGTATAAACAAACGATCAGTCATTTCTCCCCTGAGAGAACTGGGATCTGTGTGTTTACATACACAGATCCTGGTTCTCGCTGTGTCACGAGCATTGGCTCCAGGGGCGAGCGGCGGGCGCACTCCTAGTGGCTATAGGGTGAAGCGACAAAACATAACGTCGTTTTGCCCAGCCGTGCCATGTTGCTGCAGTGAAACTGCAGCGCCTGATCGGCAAGTGGTTAAGCTGAGCACTGTAACGAAGATTATTTAATTAACATGACTGGTCCCCTTTAAAACTAAAATGTGTATTTAATGAGCATGACCTTTTTCTGAGAAGTAATTTATAATGTGCTCACTTAGTTGGATTTACACCAGCCCTCTGGGTTCCATAACACATTTACCAAAACACTTCCATCAATAATCCCTCCATTTATAGAAGGATTGAGGGTACAGTGACGGTGCCAACACCATGTCTTCCTGCCAGTAGCAGCACACTAAAGCTGTGTCAGTGCCCACATTATCAGTGTTCTGACTCCTTTAATAATTGCACTGCTGCCGGCATGAAGTGTTGGCGGACTCTGATGCTTGGAAAGTTTGGAGAGAGCCAGATACTCAGCAAAGGACATTGGATTAAAGAAAACATTGATTACAGATTATGTAAAGCCACCCATAGACATAAGATCCTGACCTCCAGACTTGGAACTTTCATTTCATAAACCGAATCGGTCTTCTCGGCTAAAAATATGACCTATTTCCAAAGTACATGTGACAGTAGAAGATAATTTGGGGATAATGCAGCCGGGAACAGAAAATTTGTATTTTTTATTTTGTAAATGTAGTTTTGACAAATTTTAAAGGGGTTGTAAAGGTACAATTTTTTTTTTCTTCCCCTAAATAGCTTCCTTTACCTTAGTGCAGTCCTCCTTCACTTACCTCATCCTTCCATTTTGCTTTTAAATGTCTTTATTTCTTCTGAGAAATCCTCACTTCCTGTTCTTCTGTCTGTAACTCCACACAGTAATGCAAGGCTTTCTCCCTGATGTGGAGTGTCATGCTCGCCCCCTCCCTTGGACTACAGGAGAGTCAGGACGCTCTCTACGTTGCAGATAAAGGAGCTGTGTGTTAGTGAGCGTCTTGACTTTCCTGTAGTCCAAGGGAGGGGGCGAGCACAACACTCCACATCAGGGAGAAAGCCTCGCTCTACTGTGTGGAGTTGGACAGGAGAACAGGAAGTGAGAATTTTTAGAAGAAATAAGGACATTTAAAAGCAAAATGGAAGGATGAGGTAAGTGAAGGAGGACTGCACTAAGGTAAAGGAAGATGGGGTCGTGGCCGGGACTCCATGAGAGAGGCAGCGTGAGTTCCTAGCTCCTGCTTCTCACAGCCATCCTACAGGCATCCTTCACCCGTTTTGACCCCAAAAGGCACCGATCTGATCCTTAGGATGGCAGGCACCCGATCCAGGCATGATGACTAATAAATACGGGCCCCCGGCGCCCCAATCCGCGGCGGAGCAGCGCACCCGGTCACAAAAGCAAGATGGCGCCGATCCTTCAGCAGCACACGCGGCCACGCAGCAGCCTGCTCCATCTGCAGCTCAGGACTCCTACAAGGGGGTGAGTGGATCTGTCCCTGCCCTATTCCGCACCCAGGCTGAAACATCCAGCTCCTCTGATTCCCTGGGGTACTCGGAGGACCTTACAGCCCCTAGCCCCCCCTCGGCTGCTGAACCCACACTAGCAGAGATCCTGGTGGCCATTAAGGATGTTAAAACATCCCTTACTGTGCAAATGGAAACTATCCATGTGGACTTTTCCCTCTTGAAACAAGATGTCCAAAATTTAAGGGATAGGACCGGGGAAGTAGAGGGCCGGGTCAGTTCGCTGGAAGATGTAGTGCATCCCCTGTCTGCCACTGTGCGCACGACCACGGATGAGTTGGGGGCCCTAAGGGCCAAGCTGGACGATTTGGAGAACCGTTCCAGAAGGAACAACCTTCGTTTTGTGGGGTTCCCCGAAAAATCTGAGGGGTCCCGTCCAGAAAGGTTCCTACACCAATGGCTGCGTGACGTTTTCGGATTGGAGGAGTTCTCCAGAACATTTGAAATAGAGAGAGCGCACCGCACACCACCACGTGCTCCGCAGCCTGGGGCCCCCCCAAGATCCCTTATTGCCAAATTTCTAAACTTCAGGGACAAGGTGGCTATTTTACGCTTGGCAAGAGAAAGAGGTCCTCTCAAGTTTAATGGTTACAACATCTCCATCTACCCTGATTTGTCAACTGAAGTGCAATGTCAGCGTGTATCCTTTGCTGCAGTGAAAGACCGTCTTCGCAACGAAGGTCTCCCCTATGCGATGTTGTTCCCGGCAAAATTGAGAATCATTCATGAAGGAAAGGCTCATTTTTGCTTCTGTCCTAAAGATGCTATGGCCTGGCTGGATGCAAGATTTGGTATACGTCCCCGACATCGTCCCAATTAATCCAGCGACCGACGGCTTGGAAGTTCCTATTTACTTCTCCCCACTTCCCCCCCCCCCCCTCTCTTTTTATTTTTTCTTCCCTCTCTCCCCTTCCTTTTCCAGAAGCGATCCCCTGGAAGCTGGGCTCTGGAGAGCCGGGACCTGGCTGCTTGATTGATCCGAAGGGGGAGGGGGAGTATGCCCTTTGCACTTCCCCTATGTCAGAGGTCTGTTACACAGGAGAAACCTGAACCGCTGCTTGATAGTTGATTCTGCTGTGATCCTGGTCGGTAATGCTGGCTGCATTGCGTGTAAGGTACTGTTACTGTACTGTTTACTGTAGTGCCTTTTGGGAAACGTACTCCCTTTTTTTTTTTGGATCCTACCTCAGGGACGATTATAATGCATCTGTGAGCTTATATGGAACTGCCACTCTCCCCATTACCAATAGGTGGCGTGGCCACAGGACTTTCACCTCCCTTCTAGGATGTTTGCTGAAGGGAGTGGGACACTGTTTTGGGATCCAATGCTCGCTATGTTGGGGTTGGCAGAGCTGGGTGGGGGGTGGGTAGGGATGGAGATTTGGGAGGCTTTGCCACAGGACTGTCCGGCAGAGTGGAAGTTGGAAGATAGGTTTGCTCCTGTTTGTTACTATTGTCATTTTTTACTGTTCTTATGCTGCATATGTCAACCATCTTGCAAGTGTTGCATTTTGTGGGGGGCTGCATTGACTGCTTAATATTGCTATACTCATATGCTACTTGCACATGCTCATGGCTGACACAGTTAAAATTATTTCTTGGAATATTAGAGGGCTGAATTCACCTCACAAGCGGTCCCTGATGTTTTCCTATCTGAAAAAGTATAGGCCTCATATTATCTGTCTTCAGGAGACGCACCTTATGGGCCCTGCGCTTAAATACCTTAAGCGCCCCTGGCTAGCCTCTCTGTACCATGCCACTTACTCCAATTACTCAAGAGGGGTCTCGGTCTTGATAGCTAAGACTCTGGGGGCCGAGACTCTGAGTGTACAAACAGATCCAGCGGGTCGTTTTGTTATACTTACTCTTCGCATAGCTTTTTCAATCTTTACGTTGGTGAATGTATATATCCCTCCACCGTTTTCACCAGGGGTCCTTTCTAAATTGTCCCTAATGCTCTTGCCTCGGTCTCCTGGACCCCTACTTTTTGTAGGTGACTTTAATGCTGTGCTTGACCCATCTGTGGACCGTCTGCGGGGTGGGGGCAGACCATACCCCTCCTTTGTTGATTGGACTCAGGTTTACTCTCTTACAGAACTGTGGCGGTGGAAACACCCAGATGACAGGCAATTTTCCTGTCATTCGGACTCATTCCACACTATGTCACGCATAGATATGGCATTTGCTCCATCAGATGTACTATCTTTGGTGCATTCGGCCACATACCTACCCAGAGGTATATCAGACCATGCTCCCCTGATGGTCGGTCTCCTCCTCTTGCCAAAATCAGGCCCTAGGGTCTGGAGGTTGAATCCCTATTGGCTCGAGGACGAGCTGGTACAGGCTGAGTGCCAAAAGGATATGGTTGACTATTGGACCTTCAATCAGGATTCAACCGGTATCAGCAATGCTTGGGAGGCCTCCAAGGCAGTGCTGAGGGGGTCCTTTATGTCAATTACGGGTATACTGCGTAAGAATAATCAAATACACACTGAAGAACTTGAGCAAGGTATGGTGTTATCTGAGGCTGAATACTCTAAATGTCCCAATGCCGATACACTGGCTTCATGGCTAAATAATCGCAGGAAGTACGAACTTAGGCTGTTAGACCTGACTACGAAACGCATGCTTTATGTTACACAAAAGACATTTGAACATGGTAACAAGGCGGGTCGCCTGCTCGCGTATATTACAAGAGCGGAGAGTACCCCTATCTCTATTCCTAGGATATTGACTGTAGCAAACCATATAAGTGATGTCCCTCAGGAAATAACAGGGGCCTTCCTTTCTTTTTACCGTGACCTTTACACCTCCAGGGCTGACTACTCGGACGTGCAGCTTGATGACTACTTGACTCAGGTACCTCTCCCAACACTGACAGACAGGGTGCGGGAGGAACTGGATGAGCCGCTGTCTGTGGAGGAACTGTTACTCGCAATCTCACAGATGCCGGCTCATAAATCGCCAGGATTAGACGGGTTTCCAATGGAATGGTATAGGCAGTTCCAAAATCTACTCGCCCCTCTATTACTTAAAACTTATAATGCAGCCTTGAAAGAGGGGGTGCTACCCCCCTCGATGAGGGAAGCATTGATTGTTCTACTCCTTAAGCCCAGAAAAGACCCCTTGAAATGTGACTCCTACCGCCCTATATCCCTTATAAACGTGGATGCAAAGATTCTGGCTAAGGCCTTGGCGAATCGCCTGAACAAAGTGGTTGCTCGCTTAGTGGGGTGTGATCAGGGTGGCTTTATCCCGGGCAGGTCAACTAGAATGAATATACGTAGACTGTTTCATAACTTGTCCTATGTACATGACTGCCTCCCGACACGGGTTGTGGTGTCCCTGGACACTTGCAAGGCCTTTGACAGTGTGGAATGGCCATACCTGTTCCGGGTCTTGCAGATGTATGGTTTTGGCCCTCGTACGGTTGCCTGGATTAGACTCCTCTATACCATGCCGCTTGCTCGTATTCGTATCAACTCGCAAATTACAGAGACCTTCCGAATTACTAGGGGAACCAGACAGGGGTGTCCGTTGTCACCCCTGCTCTTCGCCCTGGCAATGGAACCTCTCGCTATCAGGATACGTATCTCCCCGCTACTCAAAGGGTTGCCCATCAATGGTGTGGAGGAGCGAATCTCGCTATATGCTGACGATACGCTGGTGTATTTAGCAGATGCCCAGGACTCACTAGCTAATGTGTTAAAAATGGTGTCTGACTTTGGGGACTTTTCGGGATTCAGACTGAATTGGGAGAAATCCATTATCTACCCCATAGATCAATCGCCCACCCCTCAAATCCACCCAGACTCTAAATTGTTAGTGGCCACCTCGTTTAGATATTTGGGAGTAGTGGTTCAGTTGCCACTGTCCCTGTACATTACCAACAATCTGAGCCCTGTGCTGCTACAGCTGCAGTCTCAGACTAAGCAGTGGAAAGACTTACCTCTGGATTTGATGGGAAGAGCCAATGTTTTGAAGATGATATACCTACCTAAGTTACTGTATGTTCTAGCTAATGCCCCATGCAAAATCCCAAAAACATTGTTTAAGAGCATTGACTCGATCTGTATAACTTTTCTGTGGAATGGTAAGGCCCCTAGAATAGCTCTGGAAACACTTAGACTACCCTCCCATTTGGCAGGACTGGCTTTCCCTGACTTCTACCTTTATTACCAAGCTTCCCAACTGGTGAATATTCATGACTGGCTATACCCTGACCCCAATAATGCGTGCACCACCACTGAAGGGGCTATGGTCACTTCGTTTGAGACATTACACAATATTATATACCGCGGACGTACCCCCCCAGGACCGGGACTGACTGTACTGCAGACGTCACTATCCCTGTTTAAAACAGTGACTCTCAAACATGCCCCGGGTTCCTGGGTGACCTCTCCAAATAATCCGCTATGGTTCAACACGTCACTTCCAGAATTTAATTCTTTACCTGACCCTCAGAGATGGATATCCAAAGGGATTAAATACCTATGCCACCTATATACCGCAGAAGGCCTTAAATCCTTTTCCCAGTTGAAAGATGACTTTAATCTGCCCCCCAAATATTTATTCTTTTATTACCAGCTAAGACATGCTGCGCGAGCCCAGTTTGGTTCCTTGGATAGTCCACTTGCGATTCCTGACCTAGAAAAGCTTTTGCGTTCCCCGGACAGAACGAAACTCATCTCTAACTATTATTTAGCCTTAACGGTGAACTCTAATCCTAGATTTAAGGCAGCGCAGAGCAAGTGGGAATCCTTAGACATTACTATGACGGAAGATGACTGGACTGAGTTCTGTGACACTTTTAAGACCTCTGTTATAGCCTCTAGAGACAGGGTGATCCAACTAAAGATTTTCCACCAATCACACTTGACCCCGGCCAGGATGCACAGAATGGGCATACTGGCCTCGGCAGATTGCTTTCGCGGCTGCGGGCAGGTGGCTGATTTGATTCACTGCTTTTGGAATTGCCCCATTGTAGAAGACTTCTGGAGAAGTATAGGATCCTTCCTCTCTTCCGCCTTGGGGCTCCACAATATACTGGACCCCAAAAACTGTCTGCTTGGGGTCTTTGGTGATCTCGCTGTTCCCTCCCAGGTCAAAAAATTACTTCGAATCCTATATTTCTATGCTAAAAAGTCTATCCTCTTGACCTGGAAGGGAGCGGCGACCCCGACAAGGAGCCTATGGTTGAAACTAGTTAATGACGCCCTCCCGCTCTACAAGCTTACCTTTGAAATTAGAAAAAGTAACAAGTCATTTAATAAGATCTGGGGCAGGTGGCTGGCTAGCCCCCTGACCCTATCTCCTGTACAGCCGTAAAAATAATGTTGGTGTGGTATCCACTTGATAGAATAACCTTAATATGCAGTCCCACAAGGTGGTTTTAATGCCTTTCTACCCTGTTTATATGCAGCGTTCTACTCTGTCTTATACGTTCAATATACATATACTGTTTATAATGGTGTGATGTGATTGAGGAGCAAACAAGTTTGGTTGTCTGTTCTGTGTTGTTTAATCTGTGTATGTGTTGTATTGTTGGTTCTGTGAAAATTTCAATAAAAATATCTTTAAAAAAAAAAAGGTAAAGGAAGATATTTATGAAAAAAAATTGTACCTTTTACAACCCCTTTTTAAAGCCCCCCAAAAAATCAACTTTTACTTTTGTCTGTCATGTTTTTTTGTATGAATGATCTTCCCCGAATGAACACTCAGCTCATCAATACCTGTTTCTTTATAGTTCTATCTCTCTCTGTATGTGAGGCGCAGTGGTTCTGAAAATGGTTGTATGGGCTCAAGGATTTTTTACCTCCATTCTGTGCATGAAGGCACAAAAACAAAAACAAAAAAAAAACCTGTGTGTAGCTCATTGGCTTTGGCTGCTGTCAATCACAGCCAGCGAGCCAATGATAGAAAAAAGGGGCGAGGATTACTCGGTTGTCTCCATTGCAAACTACTTTCTTTGGGGGCGCTTGGCAGGAGGGAGGGGCCAGGAGCACCGGCAGGAGGATTGGGGCTGCTCTGTGCAGAACTGTTACACAGAATAGGTAAGTATGACATGTTTGCATTTTTTTTTGTTATATAAATAACATTCATAATTACTTTAACCACATCAGCTCTGGAAGGTTTACCCCCCCCCCCCTTTTTGACATTTTATGAATGACGAGGAGAGGCGGGATGTTGACGTCACACTCTCTATCTCGTCCAATCGGTGAACACTTTGCAATAATTTAGAAAGTGCAAAGCATTCTCTGAATGGGACCTGAGCTGAATGTCTGACACCCTGTGTTCACAATACATACAATACAGGCTGGCTGCTCAGCACAGGAGATGGAGATCATTAGAGCAATGGTGTCTACTTCAGTGATTTCCAGCTGCATCTACCAGTTATGTCATATACATAGTTACATTGGTACAGACTAGACCAATGTAACTATGTATAACATGTCAATGTGTAGAATTATTCTTTGACATTGGACTGCATGGTGATCTGGTACGGTTTGGTTAATGTTGTGCTGGAGTCAGTTAGCTTTAGAAATTCTGTCTATTTTGTATTCTCATCCAAACTAGGTAACTAGTTTTATCTTACACTGCTAAACACAATTCGCTATATTAATAAAGGATTACATATACTTTTTTAGTTTTTACATTTTAATTGTGGCGGTTTTCTTTTCTTCTAGACGAAATCTGAATTATTTTTCCAATGCGTATGCAGCAGCTGTCAGTGCAGTTGACCCGGATGCTGGAAATGGTGAACTCTGCATCAAAGTACCATCAGAACTGTGGAAACATGTTGATGGTAATGTACAATACGACTATTTTGTGTTATGCGTGTGACTATTTTTTTTATTTTATAATCATTGCTTGTGTATTTCTTTTGGTTTCTGCAGAGTTAAAAGTGCTGAAGGTGTACATTGAGTTCTCCCTGGACCAGCCGAAAGGCGGCCTTCATTTTGTTGTTCCCAATGTGGAAGGCAGTATGGCAGAGAGAGGGGCTCATTGCTTTTCCTATGGATACCAGAATTCCACTAGGTAAGCCGTAGTCCTGTTGGCTGGATTTGAAATGTATTTTAAAGCAGAGCTTCATTTTTACAAATTAATTACAAAATAAGTTGCCCCAAAGTTTAAAAAAAAAAAAATTCAGTTTTCAATGCAATATTCATCTGCCCACCCCCCCCCCCCCCAGCAGATAGTCTGCTCTGCTGATGACTCCTGAAAAGTCCACACTGCTACTGCTTTTTCTGTGTTGAATTCTGAGCCCTGTATTCTCTTGCTGTTAGGTTTTGGTTCCCGTGTGTGGACTCCTATTCAGAGCTATGCACATGGAAGCTGGAGTTCACAGTCGATGCCGCCATGGTGGCTGTGTCCAATGGGGATCTTGTGGAAACCATTTACACCCCAGACATGAGGAAGAAGACCTACCACTACACCCTCGCCATTCCAACCGCATCTCCTAACATTTCTCTGGCTGTTGGCCCTTTTGAGATTCTTGTGGATCCTTACATGCATGAGGTATGATTATGCTGCTTAATCTGTTGATAAAATATTATTGTACATTTAGAACCTTGTTGACCTGCTGCAGTTGTTTGACATTTTAAGTGGTTCGAAAGGCAGAAGGTTTTTTACACGAATGCATTTTTTGCATTAACCACTTGCCGACCACCTTATAGCAGTTTTACTGCTACAGGACGCCACGCTGCTCTGGATCGTGTGTGTGTGTTCGTGTGTGTGTTTATATACTTGATCCTGCACTTCCGGGAATCGCCGTAAGCTCGCTCCCATTGTGATTTTTACACAGCGTGTCCTGGGGACCCAATGAGAAAAAGAAACCGCTGCTCCAGGCAAATGCAATAAGCAATCAAATTGAGGAGCGGGGGGGCCCTTTACAAAAAGATGAAATAAAGAAAAATATATAGAAAAAAGGGGGTAGCCATCTGGGGCCCTGGGGACCTCTGTGCCCTTTAATAAAAAGAAAAAAAAGAAAGAAAACATGTATAAATATATATTTTTCTCACCTCGTCTTTCAGGACAGCACTTGGAGAGAGCGCAGCTCCACCCACTTTCCCAGGAAACACTGCAGTCACTTTAAATTCCGCCCACTTCCACCATGACCTCAGTTGTTGTGTTTCCTCCGGCCATGGTGGAAGCGCTGCAGGGAACCAGGGGTGTGCTGTACTCTCTCCAGGTGGAGGTGGCTTGGGCATACCGGCGGCGGTTATTTAGTACTCACAGGCAGACCCAGCACCCCCCCTGACGGGTGGGGGGTGCTTCGGTGCTTTCCCCTCCTCGAGTCCGGCGAGGGCAGAGGCCGCTGAGGGTTTTTTCTTCTCCCATAGGCGGACAGCGTGGGCTGAGGGAAGAGGTCAGGTGCCTCTTCCGGGTTCACGAAATTTCGTTCCGGGTGGCGGGCGACGTCATTTCCGGGGGGGAAGAGCTTTCGGCGGCGCGCGGCAGCTTCCGGTTCCAGCTGCTGGAGCGCAGGAGGGGAGGCGGCCTTGGCGGTGCATTTCCGGGCCTCGTGGCGACGAGTTTGCCGGGAATATTTAAAAGACGATCGGACGGCTGCTGCACTCTGAAGGAGAATGGAGCCAGAAGAGGAATCAGCAGTGGTGGCGGAGCAGGAGCCACAAGCACCAGCCCGGCCCAGGTAGGAGACGGCGGTTTCCATGTTGCCTGGGGTCTATATGTGTCCCTCCTGTTGCCCCTCTAGGGGGAGGGGAGCCTGCAGCATTTCTTTCCCTAGTTATGTCTTTGGGAGTAATGCTTTTATGTTTTACACAGCGGTGATGGGATTTTGTCTGTTTTGTTCACTGCTGTTGGTGTCAATGGGGTTGTTGTCTGATACACAAAATTAAGCATTGGGTTGTTTGTTTTTTTGTGTTTTTCAGAAGTGCAAAGAAAAACTTAATGTTGCATTGCCCCCACCTAAGAAGAAGTGTGCTATTTGCAAAACGTCCCTCAGGGGTTCATGGGTTAAACCCTTATGCAAAGCCTGCATTGCTGCAGTAATTACAGAGGAAGCCTCTGCTAGTACACCCTCTGAGCAGCCCAAGGAGATAATTTCCTCCTTCAGGAAGGAACTACAGGAAACATTTCAATCTTTCCGTTCCTACCTAGACAAACGTCCGATCTTTCAATCAGCCCCTAGAGCCTCCACTAGTACCCAAGGGGGGTAGTTAGTGAGTCTGAGGACGAGGAGCCTAGGAGTGTGGTGTCAGGGTCTGAGGCAGAGGAGGATGAGGAGAAAGATGCATCCTCATCTCGCTACAAATTGTCATTAGAGGAGGTAGATGATCTCCTGAAACAGATACATGCTACCCTTAATATTAAGGAGGATAAGACCCAGTTGTCGTTACACGACAAGATGTACCAGGGCTTAGATGAGATTAAGCACAGGACCTTTCCAGTACACAAAGTGTTGTCTGATGCTATCAAAAGGGAATGGAGGGAACCTGAGAGGGCCCCCTTTTTTTCTAAATCTTTAAAAAGGAGATTTCCTTTTGAGGAAGACGAAGCACAAGTCTGGAATAAAAAAACCCAAACTTGATGCAGCCTTTTCTAAAGTCTCACGGAACACAGACTTGGCCTTTGAGGACATGGGTACCTTGAAGGATACCATGGACAAAAGGGCTGAGACGCTTTTGAAGAAAGCTTGGGATTCAACACTAGCCAACCTCAAACCTGCTATGGCATCTACGGTAGTAGCCAGGAACCTGGAGCATTGGCTGGACAAGCTAAAAGCCCATATTGAGGCAGGGACTTCTCGCAGAGAACTACTTGACTCTCTTCCGGTTCTGGGGAACGCTGTGAGTTACATTGCAGATGCATCAGCAGAGTCGGTAAGGATGTCGGCTCGTTCCTCGGCCCTAATTAATTCGGCCAGGAGAGCCTTATGGGTTAAAACTTGGTCAGGGGATGCAGCTTCAAAAATTAAGCTGTGTGGCCTACCTTTTGAGGGTGACCTGGTTTTTGGTTCTGGTCTAGAGGCAGTTCTAGAGAGGACAGCGGACAGGAAAAAAGCTTTGCCAGTGAAGAAAGTAGTTCCACAAAACAAAAAGAATTTTCGTTCTTTTGGACAGCCCCAAAGTTCGAAACAGACACAAAGAGGGGGAAAGTCCTGGCAGCCCCAAAGGGGACGAGGGAAGCCTGGGGTACTATTTTGTTCCCCCAGCCAACCCACAAAATCACAATGACATCCTCCCGGCGGTGGGAGGACGTCTTCAGTTGTTTCTTCCTCAGTGGAAAGAGGCAACTTCCAGTGCGTTTGTCCTGAAAGTTATCTCGGAGGGATACGCACTGGAATTTTCGGAGAATCCACCGTCTCGTTTCTACATAACCGAGTTGTCCCGGGACAGGGAAAAAGCTCTGGCAATGATGTCCTTGATAGAGGAGTTCCTTCAACAAAAGGTGATCACTCCTGTACCACAGCAAGAGGAAGGTCTGGGGTGTTACTCCCACGTGTTTTTAGTGAGAAAGTCGTCAGGAAGGTTCAGATTAATCCTGAACTTAAAAATTCTAAACAGGTCCATTCGTACAAAAAAATTCCGGATGGACTCCATCTATTCGGTAAGAAAGCTGCTTCCAGCAGGATGCTTTCTGGCCTCAATAGATCTGAGGGATGCATATCTGCATATCCCAATAAGAGCCTCATCACAACGCTATCTACGCCTAGCGTTAAGAACAGAGAAGGGGGTGAGGCATTTTCAGTTCAGAGCCCTTCCCTTCGGCCTCTCCTCCTCCCCCAGGGTTTTCACGAAGGTCGTGGCGGAGGCAATAGCACCTCTCAGACTGGAGGGGGTGTCTCTTGTCCCATATCTGGACGATCTCCTTCTGTTTGCCAAATCAGAGGATCGGTTATTCAGGGACCTGAGGAGGACTCAGACCCATCTAGAGGATCTGGGCTGGGTCCTAAATCTGAAAAAATCAAACTTGGTTCCATCTCAGGTGATAGTTTTTTTGGGTTATTCCATAGACTCGGTCCAGGGAAAGATTTTCCTGCCAGAGGAAAAGATAATCAAGATACAAGGGGCGGTAAAAGCAGTACAGACAAACCTGCCAGTGACCGTCAGGACAGCAATGTCCACCCTGGTCTGCTCACCGCTTCTATACCAGCAGTTCAGTGGGCCCGCCTCCATGCAAGGGATCTTCAGCAGGCAATCCTACGAAACTGGACTTTCGGGGAGTCGCTGGAAAAGCAGTTCAGGATTCCATCTCAGGTAAAAAGGAGGTTGTGGTGGTGGAGGACTCGAGCAAACCTGAGTCTGGGTCTGTTGTGGTCCTTCCCCACAACAAGGATCCTTACGACGGACGCAAGTTCCTGGGGTTGGGCGCCCATCTCGAGGGTCAGATGACCCAGGGGTCATGGTCCAGGGAGGATTCCAGGAGGTCCTCCAACTGGAGGGAGCTAAGAGCCATTTTTCTGGGGCTAGGGGCCTTCAGCCAGTCTGTCCAAGGACAACACGTCCAAATCCTATCGGACAATGCCACAGCAGTGGCATATATTTCAAAGCAAGGGGGCACGAGAAGCAAGTGTCTTTTGGGCCTGGCTTTACAAATCCTGTACTGGGCAGAGGAAAATGTTGCGTCCCTGACTGCGGTACACCTGAAGGGCAACCTGAACCATCTGGCGGACTTTTTAAGCAGGAAGAGGGTTCTGGAGTCCGAATGGAGTTTAAACCCAAGAAGTCTTTCAGGAGTTGGTAGACAGGTGGGGAACTCCCCAGATAGACTTATTTGCATCTCAAGCCAATGCAAAGGTCCCGCGGTTTTTCTCCCTCAACAGGTTGGACCAAGCGGAAGGACTAGATGCTCTAGTCCAGCGTTGGTCCTTCCGTTTGTGTTACGCCTTTCCCCCAGTTCAGATGATACCATTGGTTCTCAAGAAACTGCGGGAGGAGAGAACAACGCTAATCTTAGTTGCCCCATTTTGGCCCAAGAGGCCCTGGTTTTCGGGCCTGTTGGACCTAGCGATAGAGGCTCACTGGCTACTACCAGTCAGGAGGGACCTACTGTTCCAGGGTCCCCTTATTCATCCAGACGCACATCACCTGAAGCTTGCGGGTTGGCTACTGAAGAACAAATCCTAAGAGGTAAAGGGTTATCCAGGCGTTTAGTTAACACTTTACTTAGTAGTAGAAAACAAGTCACCAGGGCCATTTACTTTAAAACCTGGAAAGTTTTTAATTCTTGGTGTGAGTCCAAGGGTAGTCTTCCTTTAAATAATTTTTCAGTCCTGGAATTTTTGCAGGATGGGATGGACAAGGGTCTGGCAGCCAGCACCCTAAAATCTCAGGTTGCTGCACTTTCTGTTTTTCTAGAGAAGAGGTTATCTCTGGATCCTTATATAATTAGGTTTTTTAGGGCTTTAGCCAGGGCTAGGCCAGTACCTTTTAAGTTTTTTCCCAATGGGATTTATCGGTTGTTCTGAGAGGTCTGACAAAAAGACCCTTTGAACCTCCAGTGGAAGCCTCACTTAAATTTTGGACGTTGAAACTGGTGTTGCTAGTAGCAATCACTTCTGCTAGGAGAGTCAGTGAACTCCAAGCACTATCTATTACTGAACCGTTTTTGAATATCTTTCCAGATAGGGTTGTATTAAGGACAGATCCGGGCTTTTTACCAAAGTAGCATCAGCATTTCATAGAACACAGGAGATAGTTCTACCTACATTCTGTCCAGTTCCATCGGGTCCGAAAGAAAAGGATTTTCATACCCTAGATGTTAGAAGATGTTTAGTACATTATCTGGAGATTTCTAGCGAATTTAGAAAGGACAATTCTCTTTTGTGCTGTTCTCAGGTCTCGGAAGGGCTATAGAGCCTCTAAGAGCACCCTGGCCAGGTGGCTTCGTATGGCTATTCATGAAGCTTACAAGGCTATGGATATGGAACCTCCCACTGGAGTGGTGGCTCATTCAACAAGGGCAGTGGCAACATCCTGGGCGGAACGAGCTGGGGCTTCACCAGAACATATCTGCAAGGCAGCCACGTGGACGAGTTTTTTCCACATTCACTCGCCACTACAGAATGGATTTGCTCTCAGCAGCGGAGCAATCGTTTGGCAGGAAGGTCCTGCAAGCGGTGGTCCCACCCTAGAGTAAGTACTCGGTTATCATCTCCAAGTGCTGTCCTGAAAGACGAGGTGAGAAAACCTTAGTTAGACTTACCGGTAACGGTATTTCTACGAGTCTTTCAGGACAGCACCGATAACCCTCCCTTTGGTTTTTAAAGGATGATGTATAAATACTATGTATAAATACTAACGTGTATAGTTGCTATGTTTTGCTTATCTAATTCCAGCATGTCCGGAGGTACTCGTTAACAACTGAGGTCATGGTGGAAGTGGGCGGAATTTAAAGTGACTGCAGTGTTTCCTGGGAAAGTGGGTGGAGCTGCGCTCTCTCCAAGTGCTGTCCTGAAAGACTCGTAGAAATACCGTTACCGGTAAGTCTAACTAAGGTTTTTTTAAAAAAGGGTGGTTGCCAACTGGGGCTCTGGGGACCTCCTTTTTAAAAAAAAAAAAGGAAATTACAAAAAAAGGGGGCTTTCCATCTGGGACCTCTGGGCCTTTTAATAAAAAGAAACCTCTGGGACCCTTAGCGGAAGCTATCAGATCCCACCCGGACATATCTGGCGTGGACATAGCCGGTACTTTGCATAAGTTGTCCTTATTTGCGGACGACATTCTGTTGACTGTTGCAAAGCCCAGAATTACCCTCCCGAATCTACATTCTCTCTTAAATGATTTTTCTATGTTTTCAGGCTTATCAGTTAATCCCTCTAAGTCCAAGGCCATGTCAATCAACCTCCCGCCTTCGGAGCTTGAATCCCTTCAGGCTGCATTTTCTTATCAATGGCAGACCTCGTTGCCTTATCTAGGGATCAAACTCACCCCGAGTTACTCGGGTCTATACCAAGCCAATTTCCCTTCGCTTTTTGGGAAATTGTCCGCTATGCTTTCCTCCTGGTCTACTCTCCCGCTCTCCTGGTTTGGCAGGATCGCGGTCCGCATGACTTACCTTCCAAAGTTGCTTTATTTTTTTAGAGTCTTGCCGGTCCAGGTTCCTTCTCACGTTTTACGTATACATCAGCGTAAACTGCTGCAGTTTGTTTGGGGTTCTAAGAGGCCCAGGATCAAGAAACCGATTCTTTATGCCCACAAAATCAACGGTGGACTCTCGGTTCCCAACCTGCAGGCTTATTATTTGGCCGCGGGTATAGCCCCCCTATCTCATCTTCACGAGCAGCAACAAGTGCCATTGTGGGCCACTATCGACTTAGTGGATTCTCACCCGATACCTTTTGGCTTCTCTCCCGTGGCTCCCTCGAGCGCACCGCCCTAGCACTATAGGCCCCTGTCTGGCTCACATCGCTCCGGTTGTGGGATACGATTAAATATTCGGCGGGCCTGATCTCCCCCCATCTTCCCCTCTTGTGTCTCCTTCATTGCCCACTATTTCCACCAGGATGTGTCAACCCCTTGCAGTTCTCATGGTGGACCCAGAATGGTTTCGTGGATGTTCACTCTCTTTTTACCCCTACTAGGATTGTCTCTTTCGCAACCCTGCGTTCTTCTCATGATATCCCCCTTCGGGAGCATTATAGCTACATGCAACTCCGACACTTCCTTTTGCATCTTATAAAGTCTCAACCTACCTCTTATACGTTGACTCCTTTTGAAAGCCTATGTAGATCGTGACCCCAATCCTCTGGTCTAATTTCCTTAATTTATGCAGCCATAATTTCCTCTAAAAGACCCCCGTTGAGACCTTACCATTTACAGTGGAGGGCGGAACTGGGTAAGCAGCTTGACCCAGAAGATTGGCGGAGTATGACTGTTGCTTTATCCAAATGCTCTAGAAATGTTCTCTTTCAGGAGAATGCTTATAAAGTGTTCTACAGGTGGTATTATACCCCAGCCAGATTGGCAACTTTTATCCCGTCCTATTCTCCCTTATGTTTCCGTGGATGTTCTCAGGAGGGCACAATGGCACATATCTGGTGGACCTGTCCCAGGGTGTGCAGACTGTGGGTCATGGTTTATACGCTCCTTCGTAATCTTTTTAACGCCAATCTCAAGAGGGACCCATTTGAGGCCCTTCTTTGGAAACCAATTACGGAACTCCTGCGCCCGGAACGCCAGTTGGCATCGCATATTTTTACTGCTACTAAATTGACCATAGCTAGGGCTTGGAAATCCCCGGCCCTCAGTTTCGAGGCTGTTAAAAACTGCGTGAACGACATTATGATAAATGAGAAACTGACGGCCGTGTTATCAGATAATCATGATAAATTTCTCAGAATCTGGCAGCCTTGGGTGGATCATGACCACTCTTCACAATTTGACGATCCATTACTTCTTTCCCTTTAGTACGTCTCGGCACCCCCCACCCCATGGACTCCTTCCCCCCCCCCCCTTTTTTTTTTGTTTTGTTCTCTCCTTTTTTTTTTTTTCCCTTTTCTTCCTTTCTATTTTTTATCCTAGTTTCTCTTATTCCTTTCTTCCTTGGCCTATCTTCTCTACCTTTTACATTTTTTTTCTGCCCCACAGGCTTAGTCCTGTTGGGATTGGTAAATCCCTCTGCTGCTCTCTAGGGAAACATTTTTCTTTATTTTTCTTCAGCTATTGCCAGTTGACATTTAATTTTGTGTACATATAGATTCCCCCCCCCCCCCCCTTTTTTTTTTTTTTTACGTTTACTGTCTGATGTTTTCACTCACGGTCCTGCGAGATCATTGGCATGCTAATCCAAATTATCAGGATTTTCACTTACCTGTCTTGTAATCTGATGTCAATATCCTGCTGACCTCACCTGACTACCCTTGGATTTCCAAGTTTTTATTTTTTTCTCAATGAGCATTGTAATGGTCACTTTATTTCTACTAGTTTATTTATTTTATCCTTATATATATTTAACTTTTTTTTTTTTTTATATATATGTATTTTTTTGTCTACATTTATGTTTCCTACTGAGCTTTGTCTACAATTGTTTTGTATCACCATGTTGGATGTGACTTTTCAATAAAACCCTTTGTACAAGAAAAGAAACCTCTGGGCCTTTTAATAAAAAAAAAAAAAAAAAATATATATATATATATATATATATATATATATATATAATATCTCCCAAAAAGCGTATATTGATTGGTTTGCACATTTACAAACTATGGGATATATTTATGAAAAATAAGCGTATATTGATTGGTTTGCACATTTACAAACTATGGGATATATTTATGAAAAATAAGCGTATATTGATTGGTTTGCACATTTACAAACTATGGGATATATTTATGAAAAATAAGGGGAAAATGGGGGAAAGGGAACACAAGTTAACCACTAGTATATAAGTGATAAGTACAGATGCCTATAATCAGGGCCGCCATCAGGGGGGTACATGCAGTACACCTGTAAGGGGCCCGGATGGGAACCCCCCTAAAAAAATAATTTATATATTTTTTTATGAAAGGGCCCAGAGGTCCCCAGGGCCCTGGAAGGCAACCCCTTGTTGTTATATATATATATATATATATATATAACTAGGGATATATATTTTATATATATTTTTTTTTTATATCAAAATGATGTAGTAGTATTCATATTGGACTAAATTGATGAGGAAATTCGTTTTTTTTTTATGCAAAATTGTTGGATAATATATATATATATATATATATATATATATATATATATATATAATATATATATATATATATAAATATATGTATGTATGTATATATATATATATATTATGTATATATATGTATATATATATATATGTGGTGTGTATATATATATATATATATATATATATATATATATATGTATATATATATGTATGTATATAAAAATATATATTGCAAAAAAATGTACAGAGGTGGTCAAATACAACCAAAAGAAATCTCTTTTTTTGGGGGGAGACAAATATTTGATTAGGGTAGTATCGCAGGACTGTGCAATTGTCAAAGTAATGCAGTGCCGTATAGCAAAATATAAGAGGAGAGGAGGAGGAACTAGGAGCGATGGTGGGGGACCAGAGAAGAGAAGGATCAAGGCTGTGGTTAAAAAGGGCAATTTACTGTATGTTGTTATAACGCTCAAACATCATTTAAATATGCTGCTGTTCTTTTTGGCACTGCAACCTACTTACAGAAGCATTAAATGCACCTGTACTCCAGAATGCCATAATCCATGTTCTGCTTAGTATGTTGCCCTGTCTAAACCTCTGTCACTTGTGACTGAGACATTTTAAGGAGTTGTAAAGGAAATTTTTTTTTTTTGCCTAAAATTAATGTCTGCAAGGTAGACAGACTGAAAAGTGTAATGATTCTGTTAACAAACGAGTAAATACCTATAGATGAAGGAATTTAATATCACCTCCGGCATTCTAGTTTCTGTTCTTTCATTCACTTCCTGGTTTGCGGCGCTCGTTAATGCAAGAACTACATTTCCAAGTATTAATTGCGGCACGCCCAATAATTCACACCTCCTTGAAGTCTCTAATACGTTGAGCGCGTCCTGCCACACAGATGTAGTTCCCAGGAGGGGGCGAGCACGTCACTGCCCACCGCAGTAAACCCTCCCTTCACGGTGGTGAGTAACAATCAGACAAGCAGGAAGTGAACAGAGAAGAAATAGAGCAACTTCTGAGCAAAAACAGACAATGAGGAAGTAAAAAGAGGTATGTCTGCAGGTAAAGGATGCTTATCATGAAAAAAATGTTTTTCCTTTACAACCCCTTTAAGAGTTGAAGCTTCACAAAATGTTTGCTTGAATAATAGACTTTTTTTTACATTGTCACCCATTGAGAAAAAATATATATCTTTGACCTTGGGGTTATACTGCCACTTTTAAGAGGACTGAACACTACCAAGCAAACTTTTCTGCCATCTTTTCTTCAACATTATTGTTTCAATTAAGACTCTTCTCTGCTACGTTGAGCTAGCTGGCTCGACCATCCTCAGTTTGGCTTTCGGATTGCCACATCCAGACCCCGCAGGACTGGACATTGCTCCATAGACTTACACAGCGCGACTTACCCCCCCCCCCCACCCCCCTCTGTTTTGATTGACGCACCAGAAGTGTTGTATGAAACGGAAGAGAGGAGAGAAGAGATGCAGCCATGCCCAGTGCTGGATCTATTCACACAGGGAAGGTGTGGGGGGAGGGGGGGATTACAGGGGGGGCAGAGAAATAGAAATGTATTTTACCTTAATGCAAGTAATGCATTAAGGTAAATATTTTTAGTTTTAGTGTCACTTTAACTGAGGTATGCTGATAGTCGGAGGCGTTATCCTGGGCTGGCCTATCCTTCTTTTATTTTTGTTAGCAAGTAACCCATCCTCCTGGCAGATGGCAGTATAACCTGAAGGTGAAAGACTTCCTGTGTCCTTCAATGGACTCCAAGAAAACTGGATTTTTGTACTCCTGGTAAAATCCAGTTCTCTATTTCGGTGGTTGATTGTGCTGTGAATTAAGTTGGGGTAACGTGGCTCTTGCACTGTCTTTGATCTCTGTATTCACTTCACTATTGTGATTTCCTTTTTCTTTAGGTGACTCACTTTTGCTTGCCTCAGTTATTACCCCTTCTAAAGCACACAACCTCCTACCTCCATGAGGTGTTTGAGTTTTATGAGGAGATTCTTACTTGCCGCTACCCGTATTCCTGCTTCAAGACGGTGTTTGTCGATGAAGCTTACATGGAAGTTACAGCCTATGCATCTATGAGTATCTTTAGGTAAGTGCTTGAAAATCCACACTGTTTTTTAAAGCTGGTTTAATCTATTCCCACATGCGCTAAAGCCGATAGACCAATTCTGGGAGGACATTCTAGTGCGCGCCTTCCACACGCTTCCTGGGGCAAGCATTGGGCACGCTCTTACTGCTGTGTGCTTTGGACACAGCTGATCACAGATTGGAGTAAAGGACCAATCATAGTGCCCCTTTAACTTGTGATCAGCTGTGTACAATCAATGCTGTCACAATGTAAACAGCAGTTTGCCTGTTATCGGCTCTCCTTTCCTCACACAGAGACAGCATGTAAGGAAAGGAGAGCGGATCTGTTAGGGCACAGAGTACAGCATTCACACTGGTAATTGGGGAACCGATCATCCATTCCCTGATTATAAGTACCCATTATTGCCGCCTCATCAGTGAAGAAGAAAAATTACTTATTTGCAAAATTTTAGAGAAAAGAAAAGTTTTTTTTTTATTTTTTTCAAAATGTTAGGTCTTTATTCTTTTGCTTATCCCAGTGGTGATTAAATACCACCAAAAGTAAGCTCTACCTGTCAAATAAAATTATGAAAATGTAATTTGGGTATATTGTTGCTTGACTGACTCTCATTCAAAATGTGACAGCGCTGAAATCTGAAAATTGTCCTGGGCAGGAAGGGGGTGAAAGTGCCTGGTATTGAAGTTGTTAATCTACCTTTCCTTGTTTTTCTTTTGCTCCCCTGATCAGCATGCTAATGGTAATTTTTTAAAAGAACCTTTCCATTTTCATACCATACACTATTTTAGATCTCGTCACTGGGTCTCATTGCTACTCTGTGCAGGCAGATCATAGCTGATGGGAGGGGCAGGCAGGCTGCTGTACTTGGTTTTCTAAAACATCACAACTCCTTGCCTCAGTATTGATCTCAAGAACCCTAAGAACTCCTACAAGCAGTGGGTTGGTTCTTGGGGGAAGGGGTGTGCAAATTTTAGAATGGCAAATAGGTCATTGTAGAGGAGTGAGCGTTCTTCGGCTGCACTTGCATGCAGACTACCCACTTCCCTAGGTGATGTGATGCTTACGCCTCCATGATTGAAAGAACTGAAATCCAATAAAAAAAAAGGCACAGCGTGGCAGAGAATGAAGAGGAAGGAGCCAGATGATGTGGGATGTCTTCTAGCCAGGAAATGAGGTGGACTCCATCTGACTTGCAACCACTTCTAATTAATTCACTCGGAGAAGCCCACAGTGTGCAGTGATATCGGAGTAAGCAGTTTGAGTATAGTAGATGAGCCTTAAAAGCAACCATTGGTATTCATATTAACCTCTTCCCGCATGCCGCACGTCATATGATGTCATCGGGTTTGAGAGGTGATATCTCGGTCAGCTATCTTCTTTTAGCTCTGGCAATTCCCTACAACATAAGACTGATCATAGCGGCTGTTCAGCCTCTTGATCATTCTTACAGGCGGCAGGAGAGGATGTCTTTTTATTATTATTTCAGGCTTTCCAGACTGGAGGTGAGATGTGAGGACTTGGACCCTTTTCACACTGGGGAGTTTTTCAGGTGCTTTTGGGCTAAAAATAGCAGCAGTGCTTCACAGGTGGTTTTTCACCCATTTTCGGCCGCTAGTGGGGGTTAAAAGCTCCCTGCTATTGGCCGGATACCTGCCCCAGTGTGAAAGCAGCCATTTTGAACCCATATCTTACTCTAAAGAGGACCTATCATGCTTATTCCTATTACAAGGGATGTTTACATTCCTTGTAAGTGGAATAAAAGTGATAAAAAATAAAAAAAGTGTCAAAACTAGAAAAGTAAAATGTTACAATAAATATGTAAAAAAATGTTTTAAGTCCCCTGTCTACGTGTGCTCATACGCAGAAGCGAACGCATATGCAAGTCCCGCCTACGCATGTAAAAAACGCATGTAAAACCACACGTGATGTATTGCAGCGAGACTAATAATTCTAGCCATAGACCTCCTCTGTAACCTAAAATATGTAACCAGTGGGGATTTTTAATTGCCAAAGATTGGCGTCATTCCACGAGCTGGCGCAATTTGGAAGTGTGACATGTTGGGTATCTATTTACTCAACGTAACATTGTCTTTTCATATTGTGTAAAAAAATTGGGGTAAAGTTTATTTTTTTTTTTTGGATGAAACCATTTTTTTTAAAAAAATTTTTTCAATTAAATGTGTTTACAAAAAATTGCTGCGCATATACCGTGGGAGATGAAAAGTTGCAACGACCGCCTTTTTTCCCCTCCAGGGTCTCTGCTAAAGAAACATATATATTGTTTGGAGGTTCTATGTAATTTTCTACCAAAAAAAATATGATTTTTACATGCAGGAGGGAAATGTCAGAATTGGCCTGGTAGGCAAGTTGTTAAATTACCAGTTATTTGTATTTCATGTTTGTATCTTTGCACTCTTGTTTTTAGGTATTATCTTTTTGATTATTTAGAAAGTGTGATTTAAGGGTTTCCCTTTTGTCTTATTGTGGAAAAAGCGCCTGTAACACTCTGCGCCCCAATTAGCATGCTCTGTTCAATCAACATTTTATTTTATTATATATATATATATATATATATATATATATATAATTTTTTTTTGCTTTTGTGCATGTTTTTAAAGGTTGCCACCTTTTTGCCCTTGGTTATAGTATCTCTGTGCTGATGTCACTTCTGTAGCCTAGAACTTTTTTTTTTTTTTTTTAATGTATTGGCATTGACTGTGTGACCCGGCCTGGCAGGATACTTTGGAATACTTCAGGTATCTTACAGACTGCTTTTGCAATGTATACCAGAAGTTTCCTGTGTCGCTGAACTTTTCTTAGTTAGGGTCTCTCAATTTCTCAGCAGATCCTTCTCATCAGATTTTGGTTAGTTGAACCATGGCCATTCCCTGTAGTTTTTGTTTGCATTTGTTTTCCACTTTACTGTCTTTTTCTTTTGGAAGGTATTGATGAACATTAATTGTCTGCACAGAATGGTATAGCCTTCAAAAGTAGGGATGCCCTCATGCTTTTTTTAATTCAACATTCCTCTCAATTTTCCACTTTTTGGTAAGCCAAGTAATGCCTTATGCGTCCTGCAGGTGGCATTCTTGGCCTATGGTAAAAATCTTGATTTGCACATATTGGGGTCAGTTCACTAAAAGTTAAATGCAACATGAATGTTTGCATTAAAATAACTTATGCCGTGTTTAACTCATGAATGTGCAATTCACAAAATGACACATGATGAAGTGGTTCCAAACCTACTTTGGGGATAAAAAACGAACACCTGCAAGACAAAGACATAATGAACTAGTATGCATAGCATACTAGCTCATTATGTAATACACACCTGTGATTGAAGCCCCCGCTGTGGTGCTCGTACACAGCACCGGCCGCTATCACTCCCGTGGGGTACTTCCAGGTATCACGGCTCCGGTGCTGTGATTGGCCGGAGCGGCCAGTAACGGCACAATCTAACTGCAGCAACGACACGGCGTGCCATTGCTTCAGTGCGCATGTGCCGATGACTTTGGCACATGCAGACTCGGGGGATATCTCCTAAACCGTGCAGGTTAGCCAGGGTAGCTACAGGTAAGCCTTAATATATGCTTACATGTAGCAAAAAGTATATTGTAAGGGTTTACAACCACTTTAAGTACCACATGTGAGGCCCTCCAGCTGCAGCATGAAGTAAAAATATTTAGCAGTGGTCTTCCTACCATTGCTAAACGCGATGATTTAGCTCAGAGCCGCAAGTTGTTAAAGTGGTAGTAAACTCCACTTTGTGACTTTTACCTACAGGTAAGCTTATAATTAGTGTTGCTAAACCCAGGAGCTTGCATTCACTATATCTGCTCTCCCACAGAACATGGAAATGCAATAGTTTTAGTAAATATAAACTGCTAAATATCTTTTCTCATCAGCAGTATACTGTATAACGGTCTTGTGACTTCTGTCAGTGTCCAGTTAAAGCTTGTAGGAGGAGTTTTCATTCTGCACTGAGCTATCCTATCGGGATGCAGGACCCCTTACCCTCTGTCTGGACAGTGCTGATTGGCCCTGTGCTGATCACATGCACTTTCCCAAGAACAAAAGAAACTCTAGCAACACACACCAAACTGAGCATGTGCAGCCTGACTCCATAGACTGCCTTTTCCAGAAATTTTTCAGTTAGTGGAAGAAGAGAAAATCTGTGCATACGACCAAACAGCCTTTTTACACAATGCAGAGGATATTAACCCCTTAGGTTCCACAGTGCATATAACAAGCATGCTCTACTGCAGTGTTTTTCAACGCCAGTCCTCAAGGCACACCAACAGGTCATGTTTTCAGGCTTTCCAATTTTTTTGCACAGGTGATTTGATCAGTTTCACTGCCTAATGGCCCATACACACGATCCGAATATCGGACGAAAACGATCGTCCGATGATGGATCGTACGATTTTCGGATCGTGTGTTCACTACTTTGGACAGCCGATCATGACCGTTCATCCGATATTATTCGATCGGACAAGCTCGAAAATTTTCCTCGTACGATGTCAGATCGGACGATTTTCATTTAGTCAGTACAGCCGTCGTCCGACAATACAATACAAATACATTACAACACATGACATCACTTCCGATCATTTTTTTCTATCGTACGATAATTTTCGTGAGTTTAATAACCTATTTTTTTTTTTTTGCGATTATTAAGCGAAAAAAGTCGTACGATCCGTCGGCCGATATTCGGATCGTGTGTATGGGCCATTAGTAATCACCACATCCATTTCATCTGAGGCAAATCCTGAAAACTTGACCTGTTGGTGGCGCTTTGAGGACTGGAGTTGAAAAACACTGCTCTACTGTATATACAGACTGATTTAAATGTTGTGAGTTTAGTAACAGTTTAACCGCTTGCCGACCGCCCCACCTCAGTTTTACTGTGGCAGGTTGGCTTGGCTGCGCAAAATCACGTAATATAACGTGATGTTGCTCTGTGGCCATTAGGGCACACACGCGCGCATTTGTGACAGAGCGAGAATCGGGAGCCATGTGTGTAAACACACAGCTCCCGGTACTTTTAGGGGAGAGAAATGACTAATCGTATGTTCATACAAAGTATGAACAGCGATCAGTCATTTCCCCTAGTCATTCCCATCCCCCTTCAGTTAGAACGCACTTTAGGGAACGTAATTAACCCCTTCCTCGCCCCCTAGTGTTAACCCCTTCCCCGCCAGTGAAATTTTTACAGTAATAAATGCATTTTTATAGCACTGAGCGCTGTAAAAATGCCAATGGTCACAAAAATGTGGCAAAAGTGTCTGATGTGTCCGCTATAAGGTTGCAGTACTGATAAAAATTGCTGATCGCCGCCATTACTAGTAAAAAAAATTATTAGTAAAATTGCCATAAAACTATCCCCTATTTTGTAGACGCTATAACTTTTGTGCAAACCAATCAAATGCTTATTGCAACTTCTTTTTATGAAAAATATGTAGAAGAAAACGTATCGCCCTAAACTGAGGAAAAATATATATATATTTTTTTATATATATATATTTTGGGGGATTTTTATTATAGCAAAAAGTAAAAAATCTTTTTTTTTTTTTCGCTCTATTTTTGTTTATAGTGCAAAATATGAAAAAAAACGCAGAGGTGATCAAATACCACCAAAAGAACCTAAGCGGTTGATCCTCCACATTGTGTAAAAAGGCAGTTTGACCCTGTTTTCTCTTAAAGCGGATCTCCACCCTAAAGTGAAGATCCGCTGATCCGAACACTCCCCCCCTCCGGTGTCACAATTGACACCTTTCAGGGGGGAGGGGGGTGCAGATAGACACGTATCTGCACCCACTTCCGGCCCAGCATTCACGGGCAAAAGACAGGCATTACATCACATCCCGTCTCCCGCCCGTTGTGTGCTGGGAACACTCGGCTCCCAGCACACAGCTGGAGCCAATCGCGGGCACAGCGCGACTCGCGCATGCGCCGTAGGGAACCGGGCAGTGAAGCCGCAGCGCTTCACTTCCTGGTTCCCTCACCGTGGATGGAGGGGGAGCAGCAGGGTGATGAGCGATCGCTCATCCTCTGCTGCGGACGGCGCTGGACTCCAGGACAGGTAAGTGTCCTAATATTAAAAGTCAGCAGCTGCAGTATTTGTTGCTGCTGGCTTTTAATATTTTTGTATTTGTGAACCATCCGCTTTAACCTCCCCTTCCACTGTCCCCAATCTGTCTGTTGATAGAACAGAACCTTGGAGGCACTCTGCACATTCCCAGTTTGGAGTGTCTGGCTATTTGGCACTGTGCAGACAGAGGGTCAGGCATTCTGCAGCCTCATAGGACCATCGGAGGACAATGAAAACTCCTCTTACAAGCTTTAACCAGTGCTTGGCCAGATAGAAGTCACAAGACTTCTATATACTGCTCATGAGAAAAGGTATTTGGCAGTTTTTATTTACTAAAATAATTGACTTTCCGTGTTCTGTGTACTGTGGGAGACCAGATATAGTAAATGCAGGTTCTGGTTCAGTAACAAGTTTAGGGCACTTTCACACTGGGGCCGGGCGTCGGCGGTAAAGCTTCTAGCGGCGCATTACCGTAATTTTTTTTCGGGCGCTAGCGGGGCGCTTTTAGGCTCCGCTAAAAAACTGGCTGGCTACCCAAACGCCTCTCCTTCCGGGATCTCCAATGTGGTGACGTCAGCACGTCACTCCTCCTCATTTGAGTTGCTAAATGTTGTACCTTCATTAAATGTAACCATATTGCTTTTTATTTTAATACTGTAGTTCCTGCTGGATTTTGCTTCTGACATTTGTGGATGGAAATTTTATGGTTACACAATCTATCACATTGCTATAATCTCTTTCTATAGACTGAAGGATTTATGAATAAATGGATGTGGAATGAATCGTTTGAGATGCCATTATTATGGGAAATTCACTTTATATAAGAGTGCTTTGGATTACAAGCATGTCTTTTGAAGAATTATGCTCGCAATCCAAGGTTTTACTGTATTTAAATATTAGTTCTAAGTTTGAATTTTTGTTATATTTATTTTTCTCTCTCCAGCACAAAACCTCCTCCACAGCGCTATGATCATTGACCAGACCCCACTAACTAGAAGGTGTCTTGCTCAGGCTCTCGCACAACAGTTCTTTGGCTGCTTCATTTCTAGGATGTCCTGGTGAGTTCAGCTGCCTTTATGGAAATATTATTGCACTTATTTGTCACTAGATGGTGCTACATGTATTCAATTTTTTTTGTGAATGAGCTTTGGGTGCTTTACCTGGAACTATTGTCCCATGCTACCTCGCCTTTTAGTTAGAGATTGATTTTTTTTTTGGAGCAGCATTTGTTCTTACATTTTAGATCTCTATATATTATAAAGGATCACAAAATGTTTGTTACAGGAGTACTCAAGGCTCAGTATTTTTTTCTGCTAATGCTTTTACAGCAGGTAAAAAAATGTCAACTTTCCCCTTATTCCCAAACACTTTGCTGTCCTTATCACTGCAGCCGAGCCTTCCATGATCCACGCTGTTAGGCCAGCCATAGATGGATCAAATCACTGGCACCCAGCCTTTCAGCAAGCCACTTAGAGCCTTATCCAGCCTCTCCCACCCCCTCCACATCCCAGCATTTTAGTAAACGCTGGAGGAGCAGAGAGCGGAGTACTGAGACCCAGGGGCGGCACTGCCCGAGGGCTTCATGCCACTCGGGGGCCCCATCAGGGTTGCCAGCCTCCGTAAAACCAGGGACAGTATGTAAAAATCTTTCTTTTTTTTTTTTTTACATCTATCCCTGAAATGTCTCTTACCAACATCCTTGTCATCTAAAAATTTCAAATGTATAGCTGCCCGCCTCTCCAGTACCTTCTCAGTGTGTATATGTGTACTGTATGTGAGTGTTTATATACAGTAGAGAAAAAAGGAGTGGAATGGCGCTAGATTAAGAAAATGTGACCTAATAAAGAGGCACAATGTGATGAACACAGTCAATGCGGGATATATTCTGTAAACCCACAGAGACACACTAAACTACACCACGAGACACATAGAAAAGAAAATCTAGAGGTCAACTCTATTTAGATATTGTGGCTATGGTCATATAGAAACAACAGCATAAGTGATATGAGTATATAGTGAAACAAATGTTGTTTTTCTACAGCCTCAACCTAGTTGTAAAGACCAGGGGAGGTGAAGGTGGTAATGTAGAGACCACCTGGTGGTCACGAACAAACTGTTCAAAGTTATTGGTGAACCAGGGTGGGATCTTAGAAGGAAAAAAATATACAGTACAGTGTGGCCCCCATAATCTCCTATTGCCTGGGGGCCCCATAATCTCCTATTGCCTGGGGGCCCCATGAGTTGTCAGTCCGCCCCTGCTGAGACCTGAGAGGATTGATGCTGCATCCACCTAGATCAGTGGTTCTCAACCTTCTAGTGCCGTGACCCCATGATAAAATTTCCCAAGTTGTGGGACCCCTAACGGTAAAATTATTTTCGTAGCGTGGGTTGAAAGCACCCAAGGCAAGACCAGTAATTTGCACCCCTAACCCGCGGACATTTAGCGCTTCCTGAGTGCCTTCCACTCGTACAATATTAAAACCCCTTATAGTACATTTTCGTATGTACCACTCTTTGTTCTCCTTTCTTTCCCTTTCATCTCTCTATCCTAACTCATTGCCCCCCCCCCCATCCCTCCCTCTAACTGTCTTTCTTGCTTTTTTTCCTTTCTCTCCCTTTTTTCTTTGTTCCTCCCCTCTTATCATCTCCCTTTCTGGGAGAGTGGTGCGGGCTTCAGGAACAGCCCAGGTTTTGGTGACCCCTGGCAAATCATCATTTGACCCCCGAGGGGGTCCCGACCCCCAGGTTGAGAACCACTGACCTAGATGAATGTGATTTTTAAAAAGAAAATTTCTCTTAACAGACCAAAAAGGAGCAAACTTGAGAAGTCCATTATTAGGGCTTACAACCACTTTGAAGAGGAACTGCAGTCTGCTCCACATAATTTGTAATAAAAACATCTTTGCCATTCTGAAGCTTCCCTCCAACCACTTTGCATATTATTTTATATACACTGATTCTGTACTTGCCAAATATGCTACAGAACTCTTCCTCCATTGAGTCTGGCTGCAACCATTTTAAGTGTGGGCAGCTGAAGCTGCTGCCTGTTCACTTCCTGGATTTACACAGACACACAGACACACCTTCAGCTCTGCAGCTCTTTGTCTCTCTTATGACTTCCCCCTCTCTTCTTGACAAACTCTCATGAGAGTGTGAGAGATAGCTGTGCATGAGATAGCTGTGCATGATGTCATAAGCCTACGCTTTTTAGCGGAAAAGAAACAGAAAGTGGGCCGTATAAGGTATTTACTGGCAGAAAAAAATTGCTTTACTAAGCAAAGTTAACATAACAAGGGCAGAAGATTTTAATAGATGAAAAAAATAACTGAAGTTTCAATTTAAAGTGGTTGTAAACCCTTACAACACACTTTATGCTACAGGTAAGCCTATATTAACCACTTAAGACCCGGACCAATACGCTGGTAAATGACCCAAGGTGTTTTTGCGATTCGGCACTGCGTCGCTTTAACAGACAATTGCGCGGTCGTGCGACGTGGCTCCCAAACAAAATTTGCGTCCTTTTCTTCCCACAAATAGAGCTTTCTTTTGGTGGTATTTGATCACCTCTGCGATTTTTATTTTTTGCGCTATATACAAAAAGAGCGACATTTTTGAAAAAAAAACACTATTTTTTACTTTTTGTTAAAAAAAAATCAAATAAACAAAATTTTAGTCAAACATTTAGGCCAACATTTATTTAGCCACATGTCTTTAGTAAAAAAAAAAATCGCAATAAAAAAAAATAGCTACCTAGCGGGAACAGCGACACTAATACAGCGATCAGAAAAATGATCGCTTAGTGACGCTGGCGATAGGGAGTGAAAGAGTTAACTAGGGCGGTGATCAGGGGGTTAAAACTTTATTAGAGGGGGTGGGGGGCTATCCTGAACCTAACACTAACTGATTTTACACTGCCTGTCACACTGACACTAAATGCAGTGATTAGATCACTGCATTCAGTGACACTGTGACAGGGGGGTGGGGGGTAGATCGCAAGGGGTTAAGTATGCCTATGTGTGTGTGTGTCAGTGTAGTGTTGGTGCAGGACTTACTGTGAGGTGTTTCTCCCATCGCAGCGGTTGGAAATACCGCTGCGATGGGAGATTACATCACTTCCCCCTTCCTGTGTTTACACAGGAGGAGGAAGTGACAGAACCTGGAGCGCGCGCATTGGCTGGGAGCGATCGCGGGGGGGCGGGTAAACGCCGACATCCGCCCGCTCGTCCCGGATCGCTCCCGGAGCCAGGGGGACCCCCGCAACCCGCGGAGGGGGTCCCGATGGGACCCCCGAACCGCACTTAGGCGGGGACGTAAATTTACGCCCTTGTGCCTGTACGAGCCATTCTGTGGCCGTATATGTGCGTGCGGGGGTCCTTAAGTGGTTAAGGCTTACCTGTAGCTACACAGGATATCTCTTAAACCTGTGAGGCTTAGGAGATGCCCCCCCCCCCCCCCCCCGTGTCTGCATGTGCCAAAGTCATCGGCAAATGCGCACTGAAGCAATGGAACGTCATGCCGTGCTTCAGTTAGACGAACCGTTGCCGGCGGCTCTCGCGCGCATGAGACGTAATCGCGTCTCCGTCCAATCGCAGCGTCGGAGCCTGCAATACCCGGGAGAGATGTTGCCACCGGAGGGGGAGGACTGATGCGGGTGCTTTAATCTCGGGTACATATACTAGCTCATTATGCCTTTATCTTGCACCGTGTCACCCCCCCCCCCAACCAGGAGGGTTTACAACTACTTTAAAGGGTCACTAAAGGAAAAAAAAAATTGCTGAAATGACTGTTTACAGGATATAGAGACATACAAGTTAACTGATTCCTTTTCAAAATGATTAAAAATTGATAAAAATAACTCATATAATGTGCCTGAAGGTTAGTTTCACTTTTGAACTGGCTTCATGTTTCTGTGAAGTAGAAATAAACACACAGAACAAAAACAAACAAATCCAGGGCAGTGTTTTGTTTTTAAAATGAATCTGATTGGTTCTGGGAAGTTTTAGACACACAGTAATGACAGCTCAGACCACCGTGAGAAAGCTCCCAGCACTGTGGTTATAAGGAAACAGACAAGCAGGAAGTGTGGAGATCAGAGCAGGATTACAGCAACTTTAAAGCAAAAACGAACAATAAGGACATGAAACCAGTACTGCAGTAAGGTAAAGAAAGCTATTTAGCTAAATAAAAATGTCCTTTAGTGATCCTTTTAAGTAACACTTGCAGGCCTTGTCTTTCCTCCAGCTTGTGAGTGGACAGCAAAAGGAGAAGCCATACACTGTGGAGCTCAGTTTTGTCACTCTGTTCTCTCCTTCTCTCAGCAGCTCTACAGCAGAACAGACTTGGTCCTTGAGCTGCTTCTTCCTTTCCCATTCTGGGTTTAGCAATCCAGAGGATTGTAAGAAAGTATTTGGTCAAAGTTGGGTACTTGCACTGCTTGCGATAAAAAAATAAAAAAAATAACACAACATGCACTCATTCATGCCTTTTTTTTTTTCTATAGTTTAACTTTAACTCAGGTTGTAATTTTTTTGATAGGAAACAGATGATATACCCACCATTCTTCTGTTTTCATAATACTAAGGGTACTGTCATCCTCCTGCCGACAGGATGCCTTGGAATGCTGAGTGGCCCAAATTTCAGAAGACGCAGCAACCCAGTGCATAGTGTCTTCTCACAAGG